>WOXC01003758.1:0-55000 GCA_011680675.1 Gymnobelideus leadbeateri | reverse complement strand
ACATATGTAGCACCAGCACCAGCTGTTGTTCAGTTCTTCCAACTCTACATGACCCCAGGATATTTTGTGAAGGATACTGGACTCGATTGTCAGTTTCTTCTCCAGTGTGTCCTCATTTTACATATGAGGAACTGAAGCAAATAAAGGTTCAGTTACTCTCAAGAGTCTCACAACTGGTTAGTGTCTGAGGACAGATTTGAACTGAGATCTTCTTTGCTCACTGCCCCAGCTCTATCTTGTGAACCACATAGCTACCCCCACCACTACCTGTACTCTATTTAATTTTAGTAAGAACATTGACAAACTAGGTCAAGTCCAGAAGAAAGTGACAAGATAGAGAAGGGTTTAACTATTGGACCCGATCTAACCCAATCCTATCAAATAACCATTTATTAAATATCCACTATGTACCAGGTACAGTTCTAAGGGCTAGAGATACAATTAATAATTTAAAAAAGAGACAGCTCTTCTCCTCAAGGACCTCACAATCAAACTGGGCTAGAAAACATACAAAAGGAAAGAGGAAAGATGTGGGGGATGGAAGCAGGAGGCACTTGGTGCAGGAGCATCTTGTTTTATGCAGTTAAAAGCAGACTGGAGTGAGCAAAACTCCAGTTTCTGCCCTCTGTAAAGGAAAGCAATGGGAGCCGTTTAGTACTCTATGCTCCATCTCTGCAATCAAAAGGGAGAGGGGACTGAGTGATGTGGTATCAGTCAAGACTTGGGTTAGCACCATGCTTATTAGATTAAATTAGAGGTGATGAGCTTATCCTGAGAGAAGCATCTTGTTTATGGAATTGAAACCAAGCAGAGTAGCAAATGCAGAATGGAGTATTGTTATCTTTGGATAGTAATCAAAGTGAAAGAACTGGGAATGTTATTTGAAATATGATGGAAGTTTTTAAGCATTGGAAGTACTATCCTATAAAAAAGGATTGTCTCTACAAGTAAAACTAGAAACAATTAGTAAATTGAAATATGATTTAAGGGGAAAAGCTCTCAATTACGACTCTTCAAAAGAGTAGGAGACTACCCATAAGCAATCTTGTTTTTTGTAAACACTAGCTATCCACTTGTCAGTGATATTATAAAAAAGATTCTAGTCATAGATGTCATCTAGTCATCCTATTCATCTAGTCCCAGATAACCTCTGATGTCCCACTTCACTCTATGATTTTGTAACATTATTTATTGCAACACAACCCCATGAGATAGGCACCTAAATATTTTTTCCCTTTTTTGGAGAGGGAAAGTCAGGGCATTGGATTTTAGTGACTTGCCCAAGATCACACACCTAGTAGGGGCTAAGTGACTAAGGCCAGATTTGATCTCAGTTCCTCTTAACTCCAGGTCTGGCACTATATTCACTGTGCCACCTATCTGCCCCAGCACCTAAATATTATTTTAAAAGCTTAACATAATGTGAAACAAGTTTTTCTGAGAAAGTCAAGTATCAGGTAGGCAAAATAACATGTGGTGTTACCAAAGCCAGGGTGTGTAAGAGGGAGAATAAGACTTTAGCTCTCTCTTTACTATAAGTCCTGTCTTGCTGGCAAAGAAAAAAAAAAGAAAAAAATCATCTCTGTTCTCAGGGAGTTCACATTCTAATGGAGATCCCAAAAAAACAACTATGTACAACCAAGATATATGCAGGATGAAATAGAAATCATCTCAGATGGAAGGAATTAGTGTTAATAAAGATAAACTTTCTTGAAGATGGTGGGATTTTAACTGAGAGATGGAGGAATCCAGGTAAGCCTTGAGGTAGAGGTCTCTATAGAGAGAATTCCAGGCAGAGGGGACAGCTGGTAGAAGTCCAATGAGTTGTGAAATGGAAAGTATTGTCTGAAGAAGAGGATGAAGGCCAATGTTCCTAGGTCACAAATTACATGGAAGGGAGTAAAGTTTCAAAAGACTGGGAAAGTAGGATTTTAATGTCTTTTAAAAAATGAAAACAGTGTTCATATTTCATAAAATATGCACTGGAATGAGTGGGATAATCTAAGAAGAAAAAGTTTTCATGGAAAAAGTGAGTTTTGAGATTTAAGGGCATCTCTTACCCTGTCTTCTATTTTAATGTAATGTTTGTTGTTAAATTACTTTTAACTCTACTCATCAATGACTGAGAAAGTTGAAATATGCAGAAATACTGGGTTACTAATTTACCATAAGAATGAGGAGAAAGAGTTTGAAAGAGAACTTCAAAGATTTATGTGAACCAGCTCAGAGTGAAACGAGTTGACCCCTTCAAATTGTTTTGTATTATAGCATCAGTATTGTAAAAACAAACAATTATGAAAAATTTAAAAACTCTGATCAACTACTCATTCCACCATAATTCTAGAGGATGAATAATAAAAAGGACACTGACTACCTCATGATAGGGTCATGATCAAATAATATATAGAATAAGAAACAAATTTTTGTTTATGTCTAATGGGTGGATTTGTTTGCTCAAATATGTTTATATGTTACAGTGACATTTTCTTCTTTTCTCCCTACTTCTCTCCTTTTCTTTTCTCCTTTCTTCCTTCTTTCCTCTTTTTTTCTATTTCTTTCCTTTCTTTTTTCTTTCCTTTCTTCTTTTTTCCTTCCTTTCTCCCCCCTCTCTTTCTTTCTTTCTTTCTTTCTTTCTTTCTTTCTTTCTTTCTTCCTTCCTTCCTTCCTTCCTTCCTTCCTTCCTTCCTTCCTTCCTCCCTCCCTCTTTCCCTCTCTTTTCTATTCATTCTTTTTAGTAGGTGGGAGAAGTAGAAGGAATAAAAAAACGCTGTATAATTTAAATTTTTAAAATACACATCAAACTGAATTCTCCGGGTCACTGTAACCCAAAAGAATCCAAATGACACAGAATATTTTGACCCTCATTCTATTACATGCTTAAAGCTAATTCTGTCAAATCAGGGCTAACTATCCTTTTAAATATCTTTTATTGTTTGTTTTTTCTCCTCGACTACTATTCTAACATCCTTAATGCAACAAGTAACATACCATATTTATTTATAAACAATGCCATTATTTGTACTTCAGGTTCATGCTGCTGGTACTACAAATATCAGGGAATTTTCACTTCTCCACAGATCCCCCATTAGAGTGTAACATTAGCTTGTAAGCTCTATCTTGCCAACTTGCTCTAAATAATTTTGTTGTTGTTTTCTTTTTTCTTAGAGTTTTTTTCACCTGGCATGATTTCAGTCTGTAAGTGAAGGTAGATATGCCTCTGTGCCTATAAATATTATGTGAAAAATCTTGACCTTTTTTGTGTTGCTGTTGATATTGTATAGTAGACAAGCAAGCACCTGGTGAGACTGAATATTGCTGTAGCCTGACAATATATTTTCAATTATTAAGAAGGAAAATGGATAACACAAGCGATTTATTGCCACTAGTTAGTATGGATGGAAATAAAACAGAATAGGCTAAGATTGAATATAAATAGTGGAGAACATCAAGAAAAAATGCCTTTTTTTGTTCAGCATTTGAAAACCAAAAAAACAGGCAATAGACAGACAACTCATGAAGCACAGAGAAAGCCTGAATTTACTAAAGAAAGAAAGAAAGAAAGAAAGAAAGAAAGAAAGAAAGAAAGAAAGAAAGAAAGAAAGAAAGAAAGGGAAGGACTCCAGTGCATTACCTAGATTGCTTAGATGCACTGAGGAATATTTTTTTAGGGAAAAAATACCTGGACAAGAATTCTTCAGGATAGGGACGTAAAAATACATCCATTAAGTGATGGCAACCCTATGATATCATGGTACCTTCAAATAATGTCCCCCAAATTTTAAACCAGCACTTAACTCATATATCATATTTTAATTTTCTATATTTCTAGCTAAAAATGGACTCTTAATAGTACTTAAAGCAGAAGAGTTGATAAAGATATATTTCAGAGCACAATATTTAGTAAATTAAATCAAACTTGTTAAACTTGTTTAATTAAACAATTTAAACATATCAAAGTAAAAGATCTAATTCCTGGTGCCAGTTCAACATTCTACTTACTTATTTATCGGAATGTGAGTTTGAAGAAGGATTGCTGTTAATTACACTGACAGCACAGGTATTATATCTTTAGATATTACATAATTTCATGAAGGAAAATTCTGTGAGTGATTTGCCTATTTCCTACATAAGAGAAGAAAATTTCAGAAGGCACTTATGATTCCATAAATCCAATGAGATGATGAATTAGACACTTTCTCTAACTGGTATGACCTTTGAAAATATTCAGATATCATTTGTCTCCACAATCTAGGACATCAGCATACAGCAATGCAGACAAAGTATAAGCCCACAACTAATATTATAATCCCTGACTCCAGAGGTGAAGCCAAGATGGCTGGAATAAAAGCAGGGACTCTCCTGAGCTCTCCCCCAACCCCTCCAAATATCTTTACATGATAACCTTAAACAAATTTTGGAGCAGTAGATAGAGAGAGAGAGAGAGAGAGAGAGAGAGAGAGAGAGAGAGAGAGAGATCTAAAAAATAAAAATAAATAAATTAAGGGTGAAAGAGGAATGTACTGGGAGAAAGAAAAAGGGAAAATAGAATGGGGTAAATTATCCCTCACAAAAGAATCAAGAAAAAGATTTTACATGCATATTTTTCATGCATTTGTGAAGGAAAATAAATTAATGGCAGATGAAGCAGAGGACTCTGTGAATTGGGAAGAGAGAATGAATGTTCTCATCATATTTGTATGTTAATGAATTGCTTAAAAGAGAAATAGGTATTTGGAAAGCAAAATTTTTAGACTATACAGCAGAAATAAATAATAGAATAAAAATAACTTTAAATACATATAGTCTTCCAACAGAAACAAAAGAAATTATAACTGATTACTAATGAAAATGAGTGGCAGTGGAGATTGATAATGAAAAGAAAAATCGTATAACATTAAACAATTCATGATCTTTATAAAAACAAAATAAATTGATCTTGAAAACAGGTTCAATAGAGACAAATTAAGGATTATTTGGTTCCCAAAATGACAGAATAAGCTTAAAAAATGAATAGTACAATACAAGAAATAATATGATAAAGCTACACCAAACTTTTGAACACTGAAAGTAATATTAGGGAAAACAATTTTCCTGTTAAATATAGGACATATAATCATTAAATTTAACAATTCCAATGACAAACAAAATTCTTCCAATAATCTAGAGAAAGACCTCTAAGTATGAAGTGAAAGAAGTTTAAATAATATTGACTATTATATATCCACCAGAAACTGTAGGGCAGAATGGAATGTATTCTAAAAAGTGAAGATGCTCATTATGACCCAGGTTGACCTACCCTATAAATCTAAGTCTATAAATAAAAAAGAAAGATAAACTAGCAATTAAAAAGAGAAATTCAAACATTCCTAGAAAGAAAACCAGCACTGAAGATATTATTTGTTTTTAAATACTCTAAGCTATGGGAATAAGAGAAGGGCAAAGAAATATATCAACCAAGGAATACAATAAGAAAAAAAAAAAACAGAGAGCCCATTAAGATATTTCTTTCTAAATGCACACAAAGAGGCAATGATGAAAAGTAGAAGTCAAGTAGAAGTAGAAGTGATGAAGGAGAAACAGGAATGAAACCTCATGGAATAAACATCACAACACTCTAGCTACTTGTGAATGTTTTTTTAGGACTAAGATATGGAACAAAAAGGTACATAAAATGGAGAAAGAAGGTATTGAGGAATATGTGAATATACCAAGTTCAGTGAAGAGATAGCAATGAAGGGGGGATTAAATCTTGTAGTCTTTTTGATAAAAAAGAGATTTTCAGAAATTGGACAAGAAGAAAAGGGAAAGATTTAAAGGATTGAAAACTAATTAAATAAATGAGTAAATGTTTAATTAGTAGAGGATAACATGGCTGATGAATGTTTCTATGAGAGAAAGGATTCATTTCATAAAGGATGAGGTAATTTACAATTGGTATAATCTTTAGGGATTTAGTGCTTAGACACAAAATTCATCCTGCCTCAAAAGAACAGGAATCAAAATTGCTGGTGGAAACTGATATTAGAAGTTTGTGAAGGCAAGGATTTAGAAGATATATTTCAAGGGAAATAAGAAAAAAATATGGAGAAGGCAAAGGTCTATAATCAACTGCATAACCAGGACATGGGAAAATATTTATGATTTGGGCAATATTCATAGCATAACCAGTAGGAATTGGTATTGCTAAGAGTGAGGTATAACATAAAATGCAGGGTAGTTAGTCAGGCAAGATGTAAAATATAATATAGAAACTGCACAGAAAAATTAATCCAAACTTGGTATTTTAGAAAATTTAATTTCATGAAGAATAAGAAACTAAAGAAAGACTAAATTATTATAAAGGCCATCAATCAAATAAAGTTTTGAATCAACAGAAAGTGAAAATTAATAATTAAGATAATGAGAGGAAAATCTTTTTTTGGAAAAACATACAGAAAGTTATAGTTTATAAATGAAAAATATATTTGATGAGAAACAGAGAAAAGTTGATTTTTTCTTGACTGATTGAGAGGGGGGAAATAAGGAAAGGATTAATTAACCAGATAAAGGCAAGAAAGAAAAGAGAACTAATAACTAAAACTCCATAACTAAAGAAGATAAGGGATGTGCAAATAAAGGAAAGATAAATAACAGGAGACACACAGCACTGTGGAAGAGTACTAATTTTGAGAAAATCCTAATCTTGAGAAAAATATGGACAAATTTAAGAAAATATAAACCAAATTTTCATAAATTTAAATGAAAATGGATTAAACAACAACACCCCACAATCTTTTGTTATAAGAAACACATTTAAAAACATAAAAATATGAAGAATAAAAAAATAGAGTGGAAAAATTACTATGCATTAAATGAAAACAAAAAAGCAATAGTTTACATCATGCTGTTAGACAAAACAAAAAATGTTAAAAAAAATCAGAAAGGATAAACGAGGAAACTGCATTCATTTCCTTTATTTATGAAATCAATTATGGAATTTATGGAATGAGTTATGCATTAGTTAAAAGAACCAGTCTTAATATTAAATTTTTATGGTACAAACGCCTTAGTATATAAATTTGTAAAGGAGATATTAACAGAACTATTACCAAATACAGATAGTAATATAACACACACACACGTGTGTATATGTATACACACACACACACACAGACATATACATTTAGACACACATATATGTATGTGTATATATATATATATATACACATACATATTGTGTGGAACCAAAGAGGCCTGATCCAGGACTCAGATAATTACCCTAATAATAGTGGAGTTTAAGAGCTCTTTGAGATGCAACTTTTTTGGTAAATTAGCTCCTCAGGTCTTTGTTATGGGTTACACTTAAAAGGATTTTGTTTGAGTTTTGAGAACAACAGGCTCTTTCCCAAGAATTAAGTTATTTTTAGATGGATGACTCCTATGCAAATGCCCTCTGTGATCAATGATCTCTGCTTTGGTTTAGGCCTGGAAGCCAGATCTCCAGAGCATCCTTTGTAATGTGACTGCATATGAAAGGAATTAACTGACTCTTCCTAAGACTCTCTAGCACCTAGAGAACAAATACTTATCAAATTATCTATTCTGTGCTACTTCCAGGATACAGACCAAGGCAAAGATTAGAAAACTTGAGTCTTTTTTGTCTCATTGCTCTATAAAAACCTTGTCCTAAGAATCAATAAATGGATCTCATAGTTCTTCCTTGAACTACCCACATGGCCTGGTCATTTCTTATTCATATCTCCAGTCATGCTTAAGTGCTGGACACTGAGCAGCCCATGGCAACATAATATACATATATGCATACACAAATATAAATAATAAATGAGGTCTTTATCAGAGACACTAACCCTAGAAGTTTTTTTTTTTTTCCCAGTTTCCTGCTTTCATTCTAATTTTGGCCACATTGTTGTTGTTTTTGGGTTTTTTGTCTTTTGTTTTTGTTTTTATGCAAACCCTTTTTTAAATTTAATGTAACCAAAATTATTCATTTTATTTCCTGTGATCCGCTCTATCTCTTGTTTGATCAAAAATTCTTCCCTTATCCATAGATCTAACAGGTACGAATTTCCACGCTCCCCTAATTTGCTTGTCTAAATCATGTACCCATTTTGATGCTTATCTATGCCCCATTTCTGCCAAACTGTTTTCCAATTTTCCCAGCAATTTTTGGCAGGTAATGAGTTCTTTCCCCAAAATCTTGTATCTTGGGGACTATCAAACACTGGATTACTAATGTAATTTACTACTATGTATTATGTCCCTAATATATTCCACTGATCTAACACTCTATTTCTTAGCCAGTACCAGATTATTTTTATGATTACCACTTTTTAATAAACTTTGAAATCTGATATTGCTAGGTCACCTTCCATCATATTTTTTCATTGTATCCCTTGATATTCTTGACCTTTTCCTCTTCCAGATTAATTTTGTTATTTTTCCCAGCTCTACAAAATACTTAATAGCACCTTGACTGAGAATGATGTGGCTTAATTATCCATTTTGTGACCTAGTTCCTGGCTCTCTCATGCCCCTCTTGTTTTTTCTGCCCTTCTCTCCTTATGATTTTTTCTTTTTCTATATGCCTCTTCTTTCCTTCCTTAACCACTTATTAAGTGACTAATGTGTCAGGGCTACACTATGCATTGGGAAACTATCAATCATAATTAAGACATGGTCCCTTTCCTAATGGAGTTTTGATTCTGGTCTCAGAAACAACCTATTAGGAATAACACTACAATAATTCTATATTTAATAATTCTACATATAAGGAATAGTGTTACAATAGTTCTATATTTAAGGGTTTTTATTTTAACAATATTAGCAAATGGATCTTTTCAATCCTATGAATTCAGCTCATTTCAAGTGGAAAGAAAACTTCAAAGGTTCCCAGCCTGAAGGAACACTTTGCAAATCAAGTTTTACCTTTTTTGTTAAAAATCATAAATGCTGGCATTTAGTGGTACTGGCCTAGAGAGAGGATCTCTTTCAAGTTTGAGCAGACATTTTAAAGAAAAGCTAAGACTATCTCAGAAACTACACCTGGGGAACTTAGGGAAAGTGCCAAAAATTCAGAGTGTTAAAATGGCTTTAGGTCAATTCAAAAATGTGTGTGTTTGTGTGTGTGCATGCATCCGTGTATCTCATTGTTGGAAGAAAGGATTCAGTCTTTCTACTCGATCTTCCCTATTATAAAACTTTGAGAAGTCTGAAAAGGGTAATCAATGCTATTTATTTATTTTTTATTTTTATCTATTAATTTTTGCTTTTTTTATGGGCAACTGGGATTAAGTGACTTGCCCAAGATCACATGGCTAATAAGTGTTAAGTGTCTGAGGCCAAATTTGAACTCAGGTCCTCCTGACTCAAGGGCCAGCACTCTATTCACTACACCACCTAGCCACCCCTATTTTATTTATTTTTAAAGTTGATTTATAACAATTGAGCATCCCTCTGGCTATCCAGGGTAGCCAGTCAATCAGTCTAAAACATCTAGAATGGAACCTGCAAAGAACAGTATAATCATTGTTGTTATCTGTCCAGTTGCATGTAAATCACACATATTTTGATCTATTTCTCTTGGATACTGAGGAAAATGTAGTTTATACCTGCTGGTTTGGACTGAGGTAGAGACAGAGTGCTCATGCATGAATCTTGTATAAATTTCTTTTTTCTGATGGCATATTTAATTACTTTATGGTAAAACCTTCTACTAAAATTCAGATACTTAGATTAAAGTCCCCAGAATTAGGGGATCTAAATAATTAGAGTCCACTATTTCCTGCAGTCCTAACCATGAGGGTACACACTCCATACCAACCTGTACTGAGAGTGACATTCCCACCATTTTCAGCACTAAGGTCCTAGAATGGAGATTGATCTTTTTTCCTAGAAACTATTTTATGTATATATCATTCCACTCTGGAGACAGAGAAAATGAGCATGATAACAGTGTATGGTATAACCAGTTATATTTAAGTGAAACTCCTTTATAATAATTTCCAACGGGTTATTCTATTTTTTTACTAAGTTGTGTTGTTGTAAATACTGATTTAACTAAATGTAACTTGAAAAGGAACTCTGGCACCTCTTTTGCTATAGATACCTGAATTGTACCTATGTTTACTACATTTAGCAGCAAGCACCCCAGCATCCCCAGGGTGGCTGCCAACACAGGTTCTTAGATTTGCTTTTCTAAATAAAAACAACTCAAAATGGGTTAAGAATCTTGCTTTAATCAAACATATGTCCTTTACCTAGTTCAGGAGAAAAATATCAGCACCCCAAAATTCAGAGAATACAAAGTTTACAAGCAGAAGTTACAAGAAGATAGAGAAATATTTCAGCATACAAGCTTCCAACTGTCTGACCATTACATCCATACCTACTCACAGTTACCAAAGAGGGAAGCACCAACATCTGGGTTTTCAAGGCTGGAGGGCTCAGTGGCCGCACAGAGTCTCATCTGGTCAAATCACATAACTCTTCTCAAAGTGAGCCCCAAAGCACAACCTCACACCAGGGTATATATAGCCTTCTCCTGGCTCAGAGAATGTTACAACCCTCTTGACCCACTGCCTGATCAAAAAGCAACCAGATGTGAGCATTCCTGAAAAAATAAGCCTCCTGCCACAGGCTCCATATTACCACATTCAGCCTATTAGGGGGCAGAGTATATTTTTCTTTCTTTCTTTCTTTCTTTCTTTCTTTCTTTCTTTCTTTCTTTCTTTCTTTCTTTCTTTCTTTTCTTTTTTTTTGTTTTTTTTTTTTTTTTGCTTTTTGGAGGACAGTTGGGGTTAAATGACTTGCCCAAGGTCACATGGCTAGTTTTTTTGTGTGTTAAGTGTCTGAGGCCAAATTTGAACTCAGGTCCTCCTGACTCCAGGGCCAGTGCTCTATTTACTATACCACCTAGCCTCCCCAGAGTATATTTTCAAATCAAGGAAGGTTCTCAGAGTCACTTAAGCCTATCAAAGGGACTAGGAGCAGGGAAGACCTTAAATTCCCATTCTCTTAATACTCTAGCATGTTAGCTTCTTAAAATGAAGGAGGAAAAGAAAAAAAAATCAAGTATAAAAAGAAGCACAAAATGCACCCATATTAGAGAGCAATGGGCAGAGCATTAAAAGCAGCAGACAGGCTACACCATTGGGTGACAAGAGGTCACCCAATAGAAGTACATTCAAATTCACTGTGCTCAAAACAGTATTCATTTGACTTTTTCTCCACCCACCTATGAAATTAAAAAGGAAAGGAAAGAGAAGAGAAAAAATAAAAGGAAAGAAATGGGAAGGAGTGGAGAGGAGAGGAGCACAAAGGAGAGTAGTGAGGAGGGGATGGAATGGAGAGGAAAGGAGAAAATTGGGGAGGAGAGGGAAGTAGTAGAGAGGAGAGGAATAAGGGGGAAGAGTTGGGAGGAGGGTAGTGGGGATAGGACAAGTATTGAGAAAGGAGTGGAGAAGAAAGAAGAGAAGTAGGAAGGAATGGGAAGGAGAAGAAATGAGTAGGGAAGAGGAGAGATTTGAGAAGTTCTGCACTTTTCCCAAAGGAGAGGAGAAGAAAAATGAGGAGATGGAAGAAGAGGAGAAGAGAAAAGATAATTATCTCCTATTGTTATTTAAATTGAGAGCACTATCTTCCTTTTAATCACCCACATTCTTAGCAGCAGGGATATACTTGGCTTTTTGGTGTTTCTCATCATCACGTCCATCACCATGTTGCTCTATCTGGTCAGTTCTATCTTCATAACATATCTCAAATTGGTCCCATTCCCCATTTATGTGGCCATAAACTACATTTCTGTGGTTCAATACCTTTTCTTCTCTAACCCTGATTAGTGCAATAGTCTCCTTAATGCCCTCAAGTCTTTCATCTCTTCAATTTATATTCACGTTTTCCAAAGTGAAATTCCTAAAGTAGGGGACTGCCCATGTTACATCTCTGATGCAGAAGTACTAGTGCTTCTGTATTGCCCATGGGATAAAAGAAAATCTATCTGACTCCAGCGAATTTTCAAGAGGCATTGTGCATTACTCCCTTTCATACATTATACAATTCAGTCAAATTGGCCAACTTGCTGTTCCCCAAAACAATATCTTGGATATGACTCTGTGCCTTTGCACAGGTTATCCCTCACATCTAGAATTTATGACATTATTTTTGCTTCTTCCACACTTTGTCCTTTGTATAATGTACTCCCTCATAGTTTGCACCTCTTAGAATCCTTAGCTTCCTTCTCCTTTCAGTTCAGGTGCTACATCAGAAATAAAGATTTCCCCACTTGATAGTAGTTCCTGTGACCCTCAAATTACTTTATATTTCCTTAAAATTAACATTTTATTAGCTGATCTGCACATATTTTATTTTCTACTGGTAGCCTTTTTAGTTGTTGACATCAGGATTACAGGGATTTTATCTTTATTTCCCCAGCAGCAAGCAAAGAACTTCATACACATAGGTGATGAGTAATATGTTTTTGCTGAATCAAATTTTAATAACGATCACAAGATCACAAATTTAGAGCTGGAAGGAGTCTTAGAGGCTATCTAGTCCAACCACATCACTTTAAAAATTCACAATAATTGATTTCCTTTTAATTGTTTTGATTCATAATGGCTTTAGTAACAATTTACAGTATAAGCTATTCAAAATCCCTTGATTAAATATTTATAGAAATAATACTTCTATTCAATAACTGAAATATGTTGCTGGGAGGTTTCTAAGATATACTGTCATTTCATTGCCTGAAAAGCATTGGATCATAACCAGAACATAAACTTTAAAATTTAAAACTTGCATTGTATATGCAGTCTCATTTGTTCCTCTCAATATCCCTATAAGGTAAATGATATAAAGAGAAGAAGAAACTCAGAAAGATTAAGTGATTCACACAGTGTCAGAGAAGCAATTCAAACTCATGATTTTCTGAACTCCAAGTCAGAAATTTTCCTATTATGTCGTGAAGATTCCAAAATATTGATTGAAAAATATTCTAGCTCATTCCAAAATGGGATGGGATGGGGCAGCTAGGAGGCACAGTGAATAGAGCACTGGCCCTGGAATCAGGAGGACCTGAGTGCAAATCTGGTCTCAAACACTTAACACAAAACTAGCTGTGTGACCTTGGGCAAGTCACTTTACCCTAATTTCTCTGCCCTCCCCCTCCAAAAAGTAAAAAAAAATATAGAATGGGATCATAATTTTGATAGAAATAATTTTCATAGTGCTAAATTTCCCCATACTCTTATGTAAACACTTTTTTATAAAGTATGAGAACTTACTGGATTTTTTCCCCCAGCTTATTTAGAATTTTGACATGTTTCTACTCACTTGACAATTCAAGAAAAAGTATCAGGTGCCAACAAGCCCTAGTCATGGCAGAATTGTGTTGATAAATGAGATAATGAGTCATATGTAGAAGTAATGGGAGTTCCTTTAAAGAGCTTGGGTAGATAGGATTTGGTTACTAGGAAATTGATATGTATATTTTATGTTATATTTCCTTCATGCATTTAAATCATATCAGAGTTTCTGAACTGTTTGTTGTGATGATCACTCACTCTAACAGCAAAATATGGGTAAATTATTATCTGAAATATTTTTAAGAGAATTAGCCACTGCCAAAGATGAAGGATAGAGAAAGAATATCGGAGAGAACACAATTCATGTAATAAGGAATGAGGGTGCAAGATAAATATCATTTGACATTTTTTACTTTTTCTGAGAAATTTCATTAGAGTCTATTCTATAACTCAATGACTCTCAAATCTATATTTGCTGATCTGATCTTCCTTATGAGAACTGGTCCCTTATTTATAACAGTCAGCTGAACATTTCTACCAGAATATTCTACAAATGAATCTACATCAATATGTCAAAAAATACCCAATAAACACCCATCCCCAAGGAAACAAATACCAGCAAGAACCATTCTTTTACTCCTTCATTTCTTGTAATGATACAACCATTGCTGAAATTGCAAAACTTTCAGTTTTCCAAGGTTAATCTCTTCATGTTTATTTCTTATTATTCCTTTCTAGCCTCCACAAGTAAATTGCTATGACGACTGCATTATTCTCCAAATATTTCATTTTCTCTTTTTACAAGACTTTTCCCCTATAAATGTATTTCAGTATTGCTTTACCCCAATAAAGGAGTTCATGAATATTAAGGGAAGACTAATACTTCTGGGGTAAGGGCTAATGTGTTTTTTTCAGGGTTGTTTTCCACTTTTGGCATCAGCCTGAACCACCTAAGCTACAACATGTGTAGTAGACACAACTAGCCAAGCCTTTCAGCAGACAGGCTAAACCATATTGAGGATAACCAATGGTTGGTGAGCTAAGGGGTTGTCCATTCCAAATAAGTGAAAACTTCCACCAGCCAAATTGGTGGACATGAACAATTTGCTACAATTGGCCGTGAAGGCTGCAGAAGCAGGAATTGTAGAGCATTTAGAGCTCAGTTAGACATTGAAGAAACCAAGGGCCTCCACTGCATCTTGGGCCATCACCATTTGTTTTAATTTTTGTTTTATCACTGTACTTCAATGACTCTAGAATAGAAAGAGAGAGGCCAACAATTTTGAACAAATCTACTGTACTTAAATACAATTAATGTGTCAATTAAAAGACATCACCCATGCCATTTCACCATTTTACCTACTTCAAATTTCTGTGATGTTGGGCAAGTGATGACGCAGCAAGTGCAGATACACAGAGAACTGTAATCCTAACCATACACACAGGTAGCCCAAGCTATATGGTCATATTCTCACTGGACTGAAGCAGCAGTGGGATTTTGTAGTCCCCTGGGTATGTGAAAAGGTTTTTTTTTTTTGTTTTTTTTGTTTTTGTTTTTTTTGGTGTCCTTACCGCTTACCTCCTGGCATGAGGAAGGGACCAGAAAAGGCGCCTTAAAAATTTCTGTTTCACACAACCTAATCTAACACTGGCCCAGGATGAAAAAAAAAAAAGCTGGCAAATGAAGGTCAGCATACCAAAGTCAGAGCTGGATAGATTTTTTTTTTTTTCTGTATTGGCTGCAGTGGCAGGGTGCATTGTAAAGCTAGTATTGGTTTTGAAATCATAACTAATCTAGTCAACAAGCTTGTATGCCTCCCAAAAAGAGTGAATGGGAGGCTCATGATGGTGTTATTGCCACTTTCAGGATAAGTACTGTGCCCCTATTATAAGTATATATGCTATTACCATGATGAAGTCAAGGGAAAATGTTGACATCAATATGCCAAAAGAGCACAAGTTTATAATTCTGGGTGACTTTAACCACAGAGGAGGCACAGACCATCAAATGTTGCAGGGGACTCTTGGAAGGAATAGAAATAGAAACAGTAACAGTAAGGTTCAATTACTACTGAAGACTTGTATATCTAATGACCTTCTCATCATCAATGCTGTCTTTCATTTGCCTAAATCCAATAAAACTTCATGGATAAACCATTGCTGAAAACGCTGGCATTTAATAGACTATATCATTGTAAGGAGAAATTATAGGATGTGAGAGTAACAAAGGTGATGTGTGGTACAGAGTGATGGACTGATCGAAGATTTATCTTCTCCAAGCTGAACCTTTGTATTAAAAAAGTAGCAGCCCCAAGGAAAGATGACTACTGGAAGACTTGCACTCAACATATGAGAGTGCTTCTCTTTGCATGAACAGTTCATTGCCAGCTTGGAGGGAATGCTGAACCAATATATGACTGGCAACAGTGGAGCAGAAAAAAGAGTGGAAAGCTTTCAGAGATTAGGTTTACAGCAATATATTTACACATTTGGGCCAGAAAACTCACAGATATCAAGGTTGCTTTGACAGAAATAATGGGGAAATTCAGAATATTTAAGGTAAAAAACAACAATTCCATAGGTTGTACCAGCAGGGCTAGTTTGTCCATCTTTAAGAAGGCAGTGTTTAACTCTATCAAAAGTAAAGTGCAAGTAAATCTTAGAGAATTGTAGGATTCTTGGCTCAGTAAGAAAGGAAATGAAATTTAATGTTACACTGATGATATCGATATAAAGTGCTTTTATGATACCCCAGTCTATTTAGGGTCCAAAGTTCTTTGATGCATCTCAGCTGCTGAGTGCTGAGCGAGCAACCTCGATTAGTGCTAAGTACATGATCTTGGAGAGATGGACTGAACACTTCCATGGTGTTCTCAACAGCCTATCATCAACCAATGCTGAAGTCGTTGAGCTTATAACTCATGTTGAAGTCAGTCTCTCTCTAGATGTATTTCTAGCTGAAGTTTTCAATGCCATTAGACTCCTCTCCTGGGGCAAAGTGCCTCATGTTGATTCTATTCCAGCTGACATTTATGAGACTGAGGGGTCCAATGCTCACACAAAAGCTGACTGAAATCTTATGCATTATTTGACAAGAGGAGATTATTCCCCAGTAGCTCAAGTATGCCTACATTTTCTATTTCTATAAAAGAAAAGGGAATAGTTTGCTCTGTGACAATCACAGTGGGTCTCTCTCTTTGTCAATGCCAACATGATTCAAGGAATGGTTAACATGGTGTGTGTTATCTGGCAATTCCAGGATAAATGCCAGGAGCAGAATAGAAGTCTGTACACAATGTTCATTGATCTGATCAATGTCTTTGATACTGTTAGTTATGAGGGTTTGTGGAAAATCAGACAAAATTTGATTGGGCAGAGAAGTTCATCAGTATTGTATATCAGTTTCATGACAGCATGCTTGCATGGATTCTCATTAGTTGGCAACGATCTCATGCTTTCCCAGTCACCAATAAAATGAAGCAGAGCTGCATACATTTTAGCAAGATGTTTTCAGACACCTTCAACAAGGGTGAAAATTCCATCATAGCAAGTGCTGACAGCAAATTATTTTACTTAAAAACGATACAAGCCAAGACCAAAATGAAAGGAAAAACGGTGTGAGACTTTTAATTCACAGATAATTGTATGCTTAATTTGCCCTCTGAGGCTAAGATACAGAAGTGTGGATTGTCCTAATTTTGCTCTGAAAATTTACCAAGAAAACAGAGGTCCTCCACCAGCAAGCACCACACTATCTATATGTGGAACCATAGATTAAAGCAAATGGATACATTTTAAATGCTGTAGCTAAGTTCACTTACCTTGGAAGTATACTTTCCAGGGATGTACACATAAATGATGATGTTGTGACAATCATTGTCAGAACTAGTTCAGAGTTTGGGAGACTTTGAAGGAAAGTGTGGAAGAGAAGAGGTATTTGACTGCCTGCCAAACTGAAGGTGTGAGAAGTCATTCCACTGACCTCATTGTTGTATGCCTGTGAAACCTGGTCAGTATGCATTAGCCATGCTAAAAAACTGTAATTCGTCCATTTGAATTGCTTTAGGAAGTTTCTGAACATCACTTGGCAAGATAAGATATTGTCCTTTCTTGAACTAAGCTGCCAAGTGTGCAACACTGATAAGCCGGTCATGTTGTTCAAATGCCACATATATATTTGTCTAAAATACAATTTTATGGAGCCAAGAGATCACATGGAGGTCAGAAGAAGTGATGCAAGGACACTCTCAAGGTCTCTTTAAAGAGCTTTGGAATTGATTGTGAGACATGGAAGACACTGGCATAGGACGCCCAGCAGGTGCACCCACATTAAAGAAGGTACTGTGCTTTATCAGCAAATTAGAATTATAATAGTTCAGAAGAAAACTGTGATGCACAAATTTAGAGACATTACTCAAAATGATCATTTATACTATTTGTAATTAACCTGTGGTAGGTTATATTGGTATGATCAGCCACAGTTAGACATACTGTACACTGACCTGAATATAGCAATGTCATTTTGGTCCTCTTCAAGCACAAGGCACAACCTACTCCAATAAAATAAATTTTTCCATTGAATGTGTTATGTCATTGAACTGCCATCCATCTTATTTCTTCCTGTGATCAAATTAACCCATATCCTGAAGTAGCTGATACGCACAGTCTCCACAACTTCATCATTGATTCATACTTTTCAAACTGGCTTCTTTCTTCTCCTATTCATTCACACTCCCATTCTTTTGAAACCTCTCCCCAAAATCACCATTTTTCAGTTCTCATCCTCTTTCGACACCATTCATTTTTCTATTCCTAATAGTATACTCTTCCATTGTTTCCATTATCTACAATTTAAAGATTCTTTTTGACTCTTATACAGTCCCTCCTTTGTGCTTTCCTTTTTTTCTATTCTTCCTTCTGAACATCTTTTTTCTCCCATAGTATAGTCATTCTCTTTCTGTCCCTCCTCATTCTGCCTCTTTCCCCTCAACAAATCCTATAGTGCCTACTCTTACAATATGCAAGTCATGCTTTTATTTACTTCATATGGTTTTGACTTTATCCTTGATTTTATTTATAAACAAATGCTTTATTAACTTCTGTTTTACATCATTCATTTCCTACAGATTTTGAGTTACAATTTCCCCCCCCGTTTTTCCCCTACCCACCATCCCAGAATAGCAGTCCCACAAGATATCCCCTCATCCAATCTGCTCTCTCCCCATCTTCTCCCATACGCCCTTGGACTTTTCCATTAGAGCAAGGTGAATCTCTGTGCCCCAATGCCTGCAGATATTATCCCCCAATTACATACAAAAGAGTATTAATAATAGTATTTATATGTACTTGGAACATTTAATTTTAAGACCTTGAATTTCAGGTGCATTCCCTTCCTGCCTTGTCACCCAGTAATTCAGTATATGTTGTAATGTATAGCTATTCAAAACATTACCATAGTACATATATTGTACAAGTCTGCTTATAATTTCCTCCCACCCATCCCACCCCCCACCTGGTCCATTCCCTACTTGATCCTCTCCCTCTTCTGTAGTGAGTACTTCCAACCTCCCCTCCCCCCAAGAATCCCCTCCCATCTATCATCCCTCCTCTCATCCCCCTTCCCCCTATTCTGCTGCAGGTTGAGATATCCCATTTAGTATGTATGTCACTCTCTCCCTGAATGAAATTCAATGAGAATATGGTTTTGCCTTTTTGCCTTCCTGTTCTTACCCTCCCCTGCATCCACTTCCCCTTACCTATTCTACATGAGATAGTTTACCCTACCCTGTGTCTCCCCATATCCTCTTGCCACTTTCCTCTCTCACCTCATAATTTCACCCCTTAAGTATCATCCCTTCCCAACAAATTCAACCTATGCCCTCTATCCATGTATACCTGTAAACATATATACACACATTCACATATGTATTCAAATGACCATACACCCTTCTTCCATTATTTTCATACTGAGAGAGGTTTCATCAATCACAATTATTGTTTTTCCCTGTAGGAATGTAAATAGGTCAACTTTGATAAATTCCTTTTGATTTCTTTTCCCTGATTACCGTCTCAGACATCTCTTGCTTCTTGTGTCTGGATGTCAAATTTTCTATTCAATTCTGGTTTTTTCCTCAAGAATGCTTGAAAATCCTGTGTTCCAGTGGATGACAATATTTTCCCCTGAAACAAAATACTCATTTTTGCTGGGTAGGTGACCCTTGGCTTCAGTCCCAGCTCTTTTGCCCTCTGGAATATCATATTCCATGCCCTTCAATCCCTCATGGTAGTATTTTCTCCTTGATCTGAGGATTCCGGAACCTGGAGTAGTATTCCTAGGAGTTTTCTTTTTGGGATCTTTTTCAGGAGGTGATTAGTGGATTCTTTCAACCTCTATTTTGCCCTCTGGGTCTAAAACATCAGGACAATTATCCTTGAGAATTTCTTGAAGGGTGATTTCTAGGTTCTTTCTTTGATCATGGCTTTCAGGTAGTCCCATAATTTTTAAATTGTCTCTCCTGGATCTATTTTCCAGGTCAGTGGTTTTTCCCATGAGGTATTTCACATTGCCTTCTATTCTTTCATTTGTTTGGATCTGCTTAACAGAATCTTGATTTCTCACAAAGTCATTAGCTTCCATTTGCTCCAGTCTAACTCTGAAAGAATAAATCTCCTCAGTGAGCTTTTGAGATTCTTTTTCCATCTGGCAAATTCGACTTTTTAAGGCATTCTTCTCCTCATTGCCCTTTTGGGCCTCCTTTGCCATTTGAATTAGTCTATTTTTTAAGGTGTTGTTTTCCTCAGTCAGGCTGTTGACTCTCATTTCATACTTTTCCTGCACCCTTCTCATTTCTCTTCCCAATTTTCCTCCACTTCTCTTATTTGATTTTTAAAGTCCTTCTTAAGGTCCTCTATGGCCTGTAACTCTCTCATATTTTCCTTTGGGGCTTTTGGAGCAGTATTTCTGACCTCACAGTCCTCTGACTGTTCTATGCTTTGATCCTCTTTGCCCCCAATATAGGAATCTAATGTTGCATTTTTCTGTTTATTTTATTTCCTTTGCCTTGGCATGTGGCCACTTAATTACTTGACTCTGGGGCTTGTTGCCACAGTAGGACCCTGCCACCAGACAGGGGGGGCTTCTGTCCCGAAAGTGTGAGGGGACAACTTCTGTTTTTGTCAGGCTGGATACCCACCCCACGACCTCCACCCCAGATCACAATCCAGATCCAGGGAGGTTAAAGCAAGAGCAATTAACCCCCAAGACTGATTGCTGGATCTCCCTACACTTCACAGGCCAGGATCTGGAGCTGCCTCTGAAAACTGCAAAATGGCGTGTCTCCTCAGAGGCTTCTAGCCCCAAGGTGAGGAAGCCAACAAGTTCCCCAAATATGGGTCCAAAAGTCCATAGGGCACTAACCGCTCACTTTGTCCTAGGCATGTCTGTGTTGAGAATTCTGGAAAGATAATTCTGGAAACCACAGCAGCTGGTCTTCTGGGGTCCCTCCAGCCAGCTGCTGCCCCTGCTGCCGTGGGGCTAAAACCTTGGCTCATGTGGACCTGGTCTCGGCTCTTCAAGCTCTGTGCTGCTGGCTCCCAGAACACTGCACTGGTCCTTCCTGCAGGGCTGCTGGGCTGTCCTCAGCAGGAGGTTAGCTTCTCTGTGTCATTCTGTGGGTGCTGGGGCTCCAGAAGTTGTTCAGAGTCCCCTTTTACATAGTTTGGATGTGATCTTGGGGAAGAGTACCTTGGAAGTGCTGTTTCTACTCCACCATCTTGGCTCCACCCTTTATTCTTGATTTTGAGCTCATCTATGCTTAAAAAATACTGGATATCACCATATTAATATCCTCCATCTCTACACTATACACAATATGACCACATTTTTCTCCCACCCTAAATCTTATTCAATTAGACCTTCTTATTTAAATTAATTTTACAACTATTTTCCAACTGCAGAACACTTTAGTGTCCTTTTTGACTCCTTCCTCTTTTTCCACCCCAAATTCATTTAATGACCTCTCTATTTGACCTTTGCAGTGTATATTCTATCCATCCCTTTTTTTTTACATTCTCAATGCCACTTTTACTTCATTGCCTTATTACCTGGAATAAATCTCTTAATCTTTCTCTACACTGTTAGTCTAACTCACCTTCAAACATCCCAACCACCCTCCATATCACTTTCAAGTTGATTTTCCTAATTGAAAATTCTAAATAATGCCATCCCACTGTTTAATTTTTAATACTTCCCTATTTCTGACTAAATGCATATTGTAGCACCCAGGGTCCTTAACTATTTAGCTTCAAACTTCCTTTAAGCCTCATCAATGTACTCTCCTTTAAAATTCTATCCTCCAGTCATATTGAAATATTCACTATGAAACAAACAAACCAATGTTGTGTTTTGTTTTTTTTCCAATTTCTAAACATTTATTCATGCCATCCCCTATTGGAATGTCTTCCACCTCACTCTCACACTCTGTTCATTGAAATCCTATTCATACTTCAAGACTCAACTTAATGTACCCTTACTTCAAGCTTATTGAAGAACTCAACCACTTCTCACTTAGACATTGAATGAAAAGATTGTAAGTACCATGGTGGTAGAAGTTGTGAATGATTTACTGAAACTTTGTATATTACCTAGAACTTTGTGTAGTGTTCTGTTCATAATAAGTACATAATAAATGACTTTTTAAATCTCCTTACAAAATCTTCTATCTGCCTCCTTTTTCAACTCTTCACCATTACCAATCTAGTTCTCTTTTTCCTTACTTCCAACCCAGAATATTGTAATATTCTCTTACTAGATCTGCCTACTTTATTCTCTTCCCTTTACAATCCAATCTACACATTAGTATGAAATTTACTCTTACCAAACTGTAGTTTCTTGGATGTTATTCCCTTGCTCAGAAATGACCAAGAATTCTCCATTTGTAGAATAAAATTTAAACTCTTAAGTCTGATTTTTTAAGGCTTCCTATGCTTTAAGCCACTAGGTAGTACAGTGGATAGTGTCCAGAGGTGGGAAATCTTGAGTTCCAATCCAGCCTTAGACATTTACTATCTGTGTGAGCCCAGGAAACTGAATTAACCTCTCTTTGTCTCAGTTTTTTCAACCAAAAATGTTGCATTATTCCCCACCTTGTACCTACCTGGTATGGTTACTATGAGGGTCAAATGAGATAATATTTGTAAACATCTTAGCCTAATACCAGGCACATAGTAAAAACTTTTTTTTAAAACTTTGTTTCCTTCCTTTAACATCAATTTATGTTCTCAGCTTTAATTTTCATCTAAAACCTACATACATTTTAAATCCCAGACAATTCTTACTCCTTGTTTCTCCCTTAGTATTCTTCCCACATATCTATTCATGTCTCTGTCTTTGCTCCTGCTCTACCAGCCAGTTGTTGATCCTACAGCTGTGCTGGTTTAAGTAGCATGGTGTACTAGTCAGAATTCTAAACTTGCACTCAGAAACCTAAGTTCCAATTTGTATTCCTGGACATCTCTCTGAAGTAATTTCCTCATCTTTAAAATGAGGATGGTAATAGATAAAGCACTATCGTCACAGGCTTGTCATGTGAATCAAATGATATAAAGTAACAAAAGCACTTTGAAAATCTTATAACTCTATGTAAATGTTAAATTTTACATATCTCTTATGGACCTTTTATTCTGTATCATAATATACTATTTTTTTAAATTTTTCTTATTTCTACTTGGATACTATAAGAACCTTGAAGGCGGGTGGCATATTTTGCTCATGTTTATATCCCATGAAACACATAAGCTTATACAGAAAACAAGCTTCATAAACATGTTAAAATAATTTATCAAATTACCTGACAATCCTCTTAATAGAAAAAATTTATGTAACTTAAACAGATTTGGGTCTAAGATAAAATTTGACATATCTCCATAATTATGTAGATAAAAATCATTGCAATAAACTAAAAATGTGGAAACCAAAAAAGGCAGCTAGGTGGCACCGTAGATAGAGTACTTTATCTTAAGTTATAAAGATATGAATTCAAATTCCATTTCAGATACTTCCTACCTGTGTGATTCTGAGTACGTCACTTAACCACTATCTGCCTCAATTTTTCCCCCTGTGGAGTAATGAAACTTACTTCTCAAAGTTATTATGAAGAAAAAATGGGATGATATTTATAAATTGCCAACCTTAAAGCTCTATATAAATACTACATATAATAATGATGTGATGATAGCTATTATTATTTACAGGAACTCATGTGTGCCATAAGACATATCAGGCAGACATTCTTTCAGAATTACAAATGGCACTTTTTCTGGTGAGGTAAGCTGTGAATGAAATGATTATATTTGACTTTTCATCCTAACTAAATGATGACACAGTCTAATTTAAGCTGGCTAAAAATGGGACATCTCATTGGAAGATTTTTTCTCTTTATTCATTTCTATTTGCAGTTCAATTATGACTTTGAAATGATGGATTAGATCCCCACTCACTTTTAATAACTTTGCTGCTACTAAAGTTAATAATAATATATTTGCAGTTACTTCAAAAATTAATAATTACCATCAATTTTAATGGTATTTTAGGTCTGTCATCTAATTGAGTCTCCAGACATCTCTGACATAGTACAGATAGTCTACGGCCATCCAACAGAGAACACTGAAGAGTAAAATTATATTGACACTTAGCAATTCTCCCACAAGCACTTCTGTGGAAATTGCCACTAATCACTCTCATACACAGGCTTTGTGAACATTGATTTCTCACAAAGCACTGGTCTTTACCATGTGGAAAATGCTTGAGTTCAGGATTGTACCAATAAAATATTTACATTTCCCCAGGGCTTATCGTCCTAATTTCAAAAATGCTGATGTTACTCTCTAGCTGACCTCTAAGTACTCTTACACCCCGTTTCCTATGAACTTGACATAGTGATGACTCTCAGGAATTATACTCAGAAAATATTCACCTCCCCATACTCTTTGAAAACAGAATTATCTTCTAGGGCCCCAATTTCAATGGCTTTGCTTCCTTATTCTCATTCCCTAGTGTTCAACACTCATTCTGCACCCACTGAATAATCAATAAATCATTCAAAAAGTATTAGTTAAATCTTTGCTCTGTGAGACACTGTACTGGTCTACCGATTCCAAATACAATAACTGAAACAATCCTACTATCAACTATTCAAATGTTTTTGTTCCATTCTCTAACTCACAAGCAACCTCTCTTCAGCTTTATTCATTGCTTACTCCTCATATCATAAATACCTCAATAACCATTTCATGTTCCACCACACACATCTGAAAACCACACTTGATAATCAATGTTAAACATTCATGATGGTGCTCTAAAAATCTTGAAAAATAATTAACTGATGGTAGACAGCTATATGAATATACTTAGACAGCTATATGAGTATATTATCTTCCCTGCACAACTTTTTTCCTTTTTCCTTGAAATAGCAACCTTAACAAAGAGAGGTTAATGGATTAGTCCAATGGCACATATCTATCAAGTGATAGAACCAGGATTAGATGTTAGATCTCCAGATATTTAGTGAAGCTCTAATGCCACCTTTAGTAGTTGGACTGTCCTTATTATCCCAGAGAGTAGAAGCCTTTCCTTTGTTTAACATTATTTATTTAGTTTCAGCAGTTAGATGGTAGAGGCAATAGAATGACAACCCTTAAGTCAGGATGACCTGAGATCAAATCTAGGCTAAGATTTTTTACTATATATTTCATGCTGAGCAAGTCACTTAATCACTGTCTGCCTCAGTTTCCTCAACTATAAAATAAGGATAGTAACACTTATCTCATAAGGTCATTGTGAGGCTCAAATGAAATAATTCTTATAAAGCAGTTAATACAGGACCCCTGACATATAGTAGACACTTAGTAAATCTTATTCCCCTTATTGCTCAATATTATCTATTTAATTTCAATCTATTACATTTATTTATCTTTTCCTCCATTTGCCCCCCTGCCATCAACCTCACATCCCAAGTAAGGATCCTAAAGACAATAGATCCTAAAAGATCTTTAAAGTGTAGGACCGTTTTTTTTCCTCTATAATATTGGCATATAGCACAGAATCTCTAGTGTAGTATTACTGCTATTGCTTACTACTGCTACTACTACTACTACTACTACTACTACTACTACTACTACTACTACTACTACTACTAAGCTTTATAATTTCTTTAAAATTTG
Source organism: Gymnobelideus leadbeateri (assembly GCA_011680675.1). Lineage (NCBI taxonomy): Eukaryota > Metazoa > Chordata > Mammalia > Diprotodontia > Petauridae > Gymnobelideus > Gymnobelideus leadbeateri. Next base: position 29,480 of record WOXC01003758.1, on the reverse strand, counting down.
CAAAGTATTTTACATGCACTGTCTCATTTGATTATAACAACAAAATGGTTGTCCCAGTTTTTGATGAGAAGATAGAGGGCCATTGAAAGTAAGTTCCTCAAATAGAGTCACATAACTACTGTCACAAAGTTCAGTATTTGTATTCAGAACTTCCTGACCTTAAATCTAATCCTCTCTTGACCAAATCAAGCAGGCACTTAATAAGTATGTGCTTTGATTAAATGAATGAATGCACTATTCTTTTCACTCTATATTTTACATTTTTATTTCTGTCAGTCAGACATCTATTTCTGTTAACATGTTCCTGTACCGGTTGTCGTAGAAAAGCACTTTCAAGGTACTCTCCCCCAAGATCACCGCCAAACTATGTAAAAGGGGACTCTGAACAACTTCTGGAGCCGCAGCACCCACAGAACAACACAGAGAAGCTAACCTGCTGCTGAGGACAGCCCAGCAGCCCTGCAGGGATCCCCCAGCACAGAGCGCTGGGAGTCAAGCCCAGGCTGACATGAGCCTTGGTTTTAGCCCCAGGGTGCCTGGGCCAGCAGCCAGCCAGAGGGACCCCAGAACACCAGCAGCTGTGGTGATTCCAGAATTATCAACACAGACATGCCTAGGACAAAGTGAGAGGATAGTGCGCTATGGACTTTGGGACCAGTATTTGGGAAACGAGTAAGCTTCTTCCCCTGGGGGCTAGAAGGCAATCAGGAGGCACATCATTTTGCAGTTTCAGTGGCAGCTGCAGCCCCTGGCCTTCATACTGTAGGGAGATCCAGCAATCAGTCTTGGGGGTTAATTGCTCTTGCTTTAACCTGCTTGCATCTGGATTGTGATCTGGGAGGGGGGGTCTGGGGTGGCCATCCAACTTGCCAGAACTGGAAGTTGTGACGACCCGCAACATTCAGGACAGAAGCTCCCTTGTCTGGTGGCAGAGTCCTACTGTGGCAACAAGCCCAAAAGTCAAGTAATTAAGTGGCAACATGTCTAAGCAAAGGAAACAAAATAAACAGAAAAATGCAACCCTAAACTCCTACTTTGGGGGGCAAAGAAAATGGAAACATTGAACAGGAGGAAGACTGTGAGGTCAGAAGTCCTGCTCCAAAAGCCCCAAAGGAAAATATGAGCAAGTTACAGGCCATAGAGGACCTTAAAAAGGACTTTAAAAATCAAATAAGAGAAGTGGAGGAAAATTGGGAAGAGAAATGAGAAGCATGCAGGAAAAGTATGAAATGAGGGTTAACAGACTGACTAAGGAAAATAACACCTTAAAAAACATACTGGCAAACGAGGCCCAAAAGAGCAATGAGGAGAAGAATGCCTTAAAAAGCTGAATTTGCAAGATGGAAAAAGAATCTCAGAAGCTAACTGAGGAGATTCATTCCTTCAGAGTTAGACTGGAGCAAATGGAAGCTAATGACTTTATGAGAAATCAAGATGCTGTTAAGCAGATGCAAACAAATGAAAGAATAGAAAGCAATGATAAATATCTCACGGGAAAAACCACTGACCTGGAAAATAGATCCAGGAGAGACAATTTAAAAATTATTGGACTACCTGAAAGCCACGATCAAAGAAAGAAACTAGAAATTACTCTTCAAGAAATTCTCAAGGAAAATTGCCCTGATATTTTAGACTCAGAGGGCAAAATAGAGGTGGAAAGAATCCACTAATCACCTCCTGAAAAAGATGCCAAAATGAAAACTCCCAGGAATATTATAGCCAGGTTCTAGAATTCCCAGATCAAGGAGAAAATACTCCAAACAGCTAGGAAAAAACAATTTCAATATTGTGGAAACACAATCAGAATAGGCCAGGACCTGGCAGCTCCTACACTGAGGGATAGAAGGGCATGGAATATGAATTTCCAGAGGACAAAAGAGCTGGGATTGAAGCCAAGGGTCACCTACCCAGCAAAACTGAGTATTTTGTTTCAGGGGAAAATATGGTCATTCACTGGAATAGAGGACTTTCAAGAACCCTTGAGGAAAAAAACAGAGTTGAATAGAAAAGTTTACATCCAGACACAAGAAGCAAGAGATGCCTGAGAAGGTAATAAGGGAAAAGAAATCAAAAGGAACTTATCAAAGGTGACCTATTTACATTGATATATGGAAAAACAATAACTGTGACTGATGAAACCTCTCTCAGTATGAAAATAATGGAAGAAGGGTGTATGGTCATTTGAATACATATGTGAATGTGTGTATATGTGTTTACAGTTGTACATGGATAGAGGGCATAGGTTGAATTTGTTGGGAAGGGATGATACTTAAGGGGTGAAATTATGAGGTGAGAGAGGAAAGTGGCAAGAGGAGATGGGGAGACACAGGGTAGGGTAAACTATCTCATGTAGAAGAGGTAAGGGGAAGTGGATGCAGGGGAGGGGTAGAACAGGAAGGGAAAAAGGCAAAACCGTATTCTCATTGAATTTGACTCAGGAAGAGAATGACATACATACTAAATGGGATATCTCACCCTGCAGGAGAGTAGGGGTAAGGGGGATGAGAGGGTGGTTGATGGAGGGGAGGGCATTCTGCGGGGAGGGTAGGTTGGAAGTACCCACTACAGAAGAGGGACAGGATCAAAGTAGGGAATGGACCAGGTGGGGGGTGGGATGGGTGGGAGGGAATTATAAGCAACCTTTTACAATATATCTACTCTGGTAATGTTTTGCATAGCTATACATATACAACACATACTGAATTACTTATCTTCCCAGAGGGAATAGGTAACAAGAGAGGAAGGGAATGGATGTGAAATTTGAGGTTTTAAAATTAAATGTTTCAAATATATACAAATACTATTATTAATACTCTTTTGCATGTAATTGGGAGATAAGATGTGCAGGCATTGGGGCACAAAGACTTACCTTGCTCTAATGGAAAAGCTGAAGGGGGTATGGGAGAAGATAGGGGAGAGAGCAGATTGGATGAGGGGATATCTTGTGGGACTGCTATTCTAGGGTGGTGGGTAGGGGGAAAATGGGGGAAAATTGTAAATCAAAATCTCTCAGAAATGAATGATGTAAACCAGAAGTTAATAAAGCATTTGTTTAAAAAAAAAAGAAATCCTATGGACAGAAAGCCATGTTATTGAAATAAAGATCCATTTCCCCCAAGTGCAAAAAAAAAAAGATGTTCCTGTATCTAATTTGTACCATTAATTAACCAAGAAGTATCTATCATCTGCTTTTTATATACAAAGAACCCTGACTTTCTTAAGGATATAAAGCAAAGTAGAAATTTGGAACTAGACATCTAATTCCCTTTTCCTTAATAATGTGGCATAAAACATTATAGGGAATTTGAGCAGAGATATCTTTTTCATTTTATTTTGCAATATTTTTCAGCATCCAGAAACAAAAAAGGGATATTTTTTAAAAATAATTTTGTTTTAATAGGAATAGTCCTCCTGGAAAGGTACATTTGTCCTTACTTTCTTTTGAAGAATCTAATCATGTTAAAGATTCAGTAGAATTTATTTTGTATGATTTATGGCATAATATTAATGTCTTAGAATATAACAATTTATAAATAAGGTCTATGATAAATAATAAATACAATTTTAGAGCAGAATAGCATTGCAAGTAACTTGGGGATAAGAAGAAAGAAACTGGAACTAAATTAAATATTTGGAAAGTAAAGATATGGCAATCAAACATTTTGTAAGGGAAATGACTTTATCAGAAAAGCTCTTTTGCATGAAAGGAGCATGGCAAAGTGGAAAAAAGCACTGCTTTTTAAAGTGAAAAGACCAATATTCTTCAGTTTTGCTACTTACTATCTGTGTTAATCTGAGGATGAGTCACTTAACCTTCTGGGCTTGAATTTCCTTCTCTGAAAAATGAGAGAGCTGATCAAGATGAATTCCAAGGTCCCTTTAAGTATTAAATTGGATGTGATTTTCATTGGTAGCATCATTTCAGATGAAAAAAAAAAAAGATAGTGATTTTTTTTCCTTTTCCAGCTAAAATTATTTGGTAAGCCTAATAAGATGGAACATGTTTTGCCTAGAATCTTAAATTTGGATAAATAAATCAATGTTCAAATATTTTAAAACAAATTTATGTATCTGGCATCTCATTTTGCTTGCATAAAAGCAGGTTTCATATAAAAATGTTGTTCAGAAAAACTGTCATTTTTAATAAGGATTGACATCCATTGATGTGTATTCAGATAACTGAAAAAAAAAAGGAAATATACATGTTTCTGTTGGCAGCAGGTGGGAAATGGATGCAGGGTGTTTTCTCTAAGGATACAGATAATAAATTCTCCAGTCTTGTTTGACCTAAGTGAATCTTGTCTATACCCTCTCGTAAATTGTCTTAAGGGGCTCCACCAATATAGTGGGGAACTTCTCTGAATTTCATGACATTACAATGGTTGACTCTAAAGTATAGTATGATATGCTTAAACCTTGGCTTGCTCTCAACCTTCCCTATTACTATAGAGTATGACACCATCCTCCCAGTCCCTCAGACTTGCAACTTGGAAGTTATCCTCCACTATTCACTATTTCTCACTGCCATACAAGCAGATGTCAGGGATTGTCTTAGTAACATCTCTAGTATATAGCTTCTTCTCTCCTTTTGACATAACCACCACACTAGTGCAGACCCTCATCACTTCAAACCTGGTCTATTGCAGTATCCTGATTGTGGGTCTACCTGCATTAAGATTTTTTCTACTCAAATCCATCTTCCATTCAGGTACTAACATGGTTTTCCTAAAGTGCAGAACAAACTATTTCATGCCTTCACACAATAAATTCTACCAGCTCTTTATTGCCTTCAGGAACACATAAAAAAAGCTTTCTTTGGTATTCAAGACTCATCATAACCTGACCCCCATCTTCTTACACCTTGCTCCTTGACGTTCTTTTTGCTAAAGTAATAGTGGCTTCTTGGATGTTCCACAAACAATACATCCATTTCTTGGTTCTGAGTAATTTCTCTGGCAGTCCCCTATGCCTGGGAATACCTTCCCTCCTCAGTCTCATCATGGGTTTTTTCCCTTGCCCTTTTGTTGGGTCACATCATGAATTCTTGAAGATTTTGATATTCCATAACTTGGTCATATAGCATCACCTAAAGAATATTGTCAAAAATGGTCATTTGTTTCAGGAGGAAGTTTGAGTTTAATAAAAGCATTTTATTTTATCCAGAAGGCAATCAAGTTTACTAACTCCTTACTTTCCAGCTTTGGGTCCTGCTCATTGTCAATTTTCAATATCTCTATTTACTGGTGGAATTGCTCTAAAGGTTATTCACTGAACTAATAGTGAGGATACCTAACCCCCTTAATCCCTCAAACTTTTTTAAATAAAAAGTATCTTTCTAATGAGTACATATCTCTAATGTGTGTATTTCTATATATGCATATGTATATATATGTATATATATATATACATATATACATATCTGCTAGTAATATTAATCAAGCAGTTATTTAAAATTATATTTATTAATGATTTAAAAGCTTTGTTTTCACTAAAATTATTACTCAAAATTATTTTAGCAAATGCAATGCAATTGAAAATGTTTCGGTAGAAACAGCATGTCCAAGCCACTCTGCCCCCAGATTTCCTCCAAACTATTTAAAAGGGGACTCTGAACAACTTCTGGAGCCCCAGCACCCACAGAACAACACAGAGGAGCTAACCTCCCACTGAGGACAGTCCAGAAGCCCTGCAGGAAGGACCAGTGCAGTGCTCTGGGTGTGGGCAGTGCAGCGCACAGAGTGTGGGGAGCAGAGCACAGGTCTGGTCCACCTGAGTCGCGGTTTTAGCCCCAGGGTGGCAGGGCCAGCAGCTGGTTGGAGGGACCCCAGAACACCAGCAGCTGTGGAGATTCCAGAATTATCAACATAGACATGCCTAGGACAAAGTGAGAGGGTGGTGCCCTATGGATTTTGGGACCAGTATTGGGGGAACCCCTGGGGGCTAGAAGCCACTGAGGAGACACACCATTTGCAGTTTTCAGAGGCAGCTCCAGCTCCTGGCCTGTGAACTGTAGGGAGATCCAGCATCAGTCTTGGGGGGTAATAGCTCTTGCTTTAACCTCCCTGGATCTGGATTGTGAACTGGGGTGGAGGTTGTGGGTGGGTTTCCAGCTTGCCAGAAACGGAAGTTGTCCCCCACACTTTTGGGACGAAAATTCCCCTATCTGACTGCAAAGCCATAGCGTGGCAACAAGCCCCAAAGTCAAGTAATTAAGTGGCAACATGCCTAGGCAAAGGAAACAAATTAAACAGAAAAATGCAACCCGAGACTCTTACTTTGGGGGCAAAGAGGGTCGAAGCATAGGGGAAGAGGACTGTGAGGTCAGAAGTCCTGCTCCAAAAGCCCCAGGGGAAAACATGAGTGGGTTGCAGGCCATAGAGGACCTTAAGAAGGACTTTAAAAATCAAATAAGAGAAGTGAAGGAAAAATTGGGAAGAGAAAGGAGAAGGATGCAGGAAAAGTATGATATGAGGGTCAACAGACTGACTGAGGAAAATAACGCCTTAAAAAACAGACTGGCAAAGGAGGCCTAAAAGGGCAATGAGGAGAAGAATGCCTTAAAAAGTTGAATTTGCAAGATGGAAAAAAGAATCTCAGAAGCTAACTGAGGAGATTAATTCCTTCAGAGTTAGACTGGAGCAAATGGAAGCCAATGACTTTATGAGAAATCAAGATGCTGTTAAGCAGATCCAAACAAATGAAAGACTAGAAAGCAATGTGAAATATCTCATGGAAAAAACCACTGACCTGGAAAATAGATCCAGGAGAGATAATTTAAAAATTATTGGACTACCTGAAAACCATGATAAAAGAAAGAACCTAGAAATCACCCTTCAAGAAATTCTCAAGGAAAATTGCCCTGATGTTTTAGATACAGAGGGCAAAATAGGTGTTGAAAGAATCCACTGAATACCCCCTGAAAAAGATCCTAAAAAGAAAGCTCCCAGGAATATTATAGCCAGGTTCCAGAATCCCCAGATCAGGGAGAAAATACTCCAAGCAGCCAGGAATAAACAATTTCAATCCTGTGGAAACACAATCAGAACAACACAGGACATGGCAGCTTCTACACTGAGGGATTGAAAGACATGGAATATGATATTCCAGAGGGTAAAAGACCTGGGAATGAACCCAAGGGTCACCTACCCAGCAAAACTGAGTATTTTGTTTCAGGGGAAAATATGGTCATTCAGTGGAATAGAGGACTTTCAAGCACTCTTGAGGAAAAAACCAGAATTGAATAGAAAATTTGACATCCAGACACAAGAATCAGGAGATGCCTGAGAAGGTAATCAGGTAAGGGAGATCAGAAGGAACTTATCAGATTTTAACTGTTTGCATTCCTATATGGAAAAACAATGGCTGTGACTGAGCAAATCTTTCTCATTATGAGGATGGTGGAAGAAAGAATGGTCATTTGAATACATATGTGAATGTGTGTGTATATGGTTACAGTTACATATGGATAGAGGGCATAGGTTGAATTTTTTGGGAAGGGAGGATACTCAAGGGGTGAAGTTGTGAGTGGCAGGACATGGGGAGACACAGGGTGGGGTAAACTATCTCATGTAGAGGAAGCAGGGGGAAGTGGTTTCAGGGGAGGGGAAAAATAGTAAGGCAAAAAGGCAAAACCACATTCTCATTGAATTTTGTTCAGGGAGAGAATGACATACATACTAGGTGGGACATGTCAGCCTGCAGCAGAATAGGGGGATGGGGGATGAGAGGAGGGATGATGGATGGGAGGGCATCCTTGGGGGTAGGGGAGGTTGGAGGTTGGAGTTTGGAGGTACCCACTATGGAAGAGGGACAGGATCAAGTGGGGAATGTACCAGGTCTCGGGCGGGATGAGGGGGAGGAAATTATAAGCAGACTTGTACAATGTATCTACTATGATAATGTTTTGCATTGCTAGATATGTACAACATATACTGAATTACTTATCTCCCCAGAGGAAATGGGTGACAAAGGTGGAAGGGAGGAAGGAAATGGCTCGAAATTCAAGGTCTTATGATTAAATGTTTCAAATATATATAAATACTATTATTAATACTCTTTTGCTTGTAATTGGGAGATAAGATGTACAGGCATTGGGACACAAAAATTCACATTCCTCTAATGGAGAGGTCGAAGGGGGTGTGGGAGAGGATAGGGGAGAGAGCAGATTGGAGGAAGCGATGTCTTGTGGGACTGCTGTTCTGGGAGGGTGGGTAGGGGAAAAACAGGGGGGGAAATGATTGTAACTCAAAATCTGGCAGAAATGAATGATGTAAAACAGAAGTTAATAAAGCATTTGTTTAAATTTTAAAAAAGAAAAAAATGTTTCATTATTTTTGGAAAACTTTTTTGACTCTATATAATACAATGATTCAGATTTCTGGTTTTAAGTTTGACTTATTTTGATAATAGAGGGTGTGTTGTTGTTGTTTTATTTTAGTTTTCAAAATTTACATTTATAAGATTTTGAGTTCTAAATTTTTTCCCTCTCTCCCTTTCCTCCTTCTTAAGAAAGCACACAATTAGATATAGGCTATACATTTATAATCAGATTAAATATATTTCCACAGTAATCATGTGGTAAAGAATAAAAACCAAAGGGGAGAGGGATACATGGGAAGAGAAATAAAGGAAAAAAAGGGAAAATAGTATGTTTTGATCTACATTCAGACTCAATAGTTCTTTCTCTCAATGTGGATAGCATTTTCTATCATTAGTTTTTTGGAATTGTCTTAGATCATTGGATTATTGAGAAGAGATAAATCTATCAAAGTTGGTCATACCACAATGTTGCTGTTACTGTGTACAGTATTATCCTTGTTCTGCTGACTTCGCACCACATCAGTTCATGTAAGTTTTAAAAGGGTTTTGTGAACTCCACCTGTTCATAATTTTTAAATATTTTAATTAATTTATTTTTATTTTTCAACATTCATTTCCATAAGATTCAGAGATTTCAATTTTCTCCACATCTGTCCCCATACCCCGCCCAAAGATAGCATGCAATCTGAAGTAAGTGCTCTCTCTCTCCCTCTCTCCCTCACTGTCTCTGTCTCTGTCTCTGTCTTTCTGTCTCTCTCTCTCTCTGTGTCTCTCTCTGTCTCTCTGTCTCTCTCTTTCTCTCTGTCTCTCTGTCTCTCTCTGTCTCTGTCTCTCTCTCTTACTGTGTGTACATACATGTATGTATGTATATATGCATGTATACACACATATATGTATATATACGCATCTTTTCATATTAGTCATTTTGTAAAGAAATATTAGAAGCAGTGGGAGCAACCATGAGAAAGAAGAAACAAAAGAAAACAACAACAAAATAAAGGTAGGGCAAATAGTAAGTTTTCAATCTTCATTTAGATTCCATAGTTCTTTCTCTGGATATGGACAGCATTTTCCATCATTAGTCATTTGGAGTTGTCTTAGATCTTTGCATTGCTGAGACAAGCCAAGTCTATCAAAACGAGTAATTGCACAATGTGGCTATAAAGGTGTACAATGTTCTACAGGTTCTGCTCACCTCACTTAGCATCAGTTAATATAAGTCCAGATTTTTTTGAAGTCTGCCTACTCATCATTTCTTATAGCAAAACTATATTCCATTGCATTCATATACCACAACTTGTTCAGGCATTCACCAATCGATGGGCATTCCCTCAATTTCCAATTCTCATTCACCACAAAAAGAATTGCTATAAATATGTTTGTACTTGTGAGTCCTTTTTCCATTTTTATGATCTCTTTGGGATACAAAACTAGAAGGTGTATTGTTGGGTCAAAGGGTATGCACAGTTGTATAGCCCTTTTGGGATAATCCCAAATTGCTCTCCATAATGGTTGGATCAGTTCACAACTCCACCAATAATGCATTAGAGATCCAACTTTCCCACATCTTCTACAACAAATTTCTGTCTTGCCAAGTTAGCCAGTCTAATAGGTTTGATGTGGTACCACAGAGTTGTTTTGATTTGCATTTATCTAATCAACAATGGTTTAGAATATTTTATGACTATAGATAGCTTTGATTTATTCCTCTGAAAACTGCATGTTCGCATCTTTTTATAATTTATCAGTTGGGGAATTAGTGTCATTAATTCCCTTGATATTCTGGACCTTTTGTTCTTCCAGATGAATTTTATTGTTTTTTCTAGCTCTACAAAATAACTTTTGGCAGTTTGATTGGTAAGGCACTGAATAAATTAATCGAGGTAGAATTCTCATTTTTTATTATATTAGTTTGACCTTCCCAGGAGCAACTGATATTTTTCCAGTTATTTATATCTGACTTTATTTGTGTGAAAAGTGTTTTGTAACTGCCTTCATACAGTTCCAATTATTATTGCTTTTTTTTAAAGTAAATTCCCTCTTATCCCCATTACATATAATGCTTGCTAATGGTTTAAGTTAGATGTTACTTATAATTTTAAGGATATTTATTCCTATGATCTCTAGTATTTTAATAGGAATTGGTGCTGCATTTTATCAAAGCTTTTTCTGCATTTACTGAGATAATCATTTGGTTTCTGTTAATTTTCTTCCTGATACAGTCCGTTGTGCTGATAGTTTTCTAATTTGGAACCAGCCCTGCATTCCTGGTATAAATTTTTCCTGTTCATAGTGTATTATCCTTGAGAAAAGTTGCTGCAGTCCCTTTCCTGATATTTCATTTAAAAGGAAATTGGTCTATAATTTTGTTTCCCTTTTTCAGCTTTTCCTGGTTTAGGAATTAGCAAAATATTTATATCAAAGTAATTTTTGGTGGGTTCCATTATTTGCCTATTTTCAAAATAGTTTACATAGTATTGGAATTAATTTATCTTTAAATGTTTGATAGAATTCACTGTAGGGGGGAGGAGCCAAGATGGCAGAAAGGAAGCAGTAACCTCACTGAGCTCCTGGGTCACTAAGGCTCAAAGGGTGAATCTGAGTGGAATCCGGAGTGACAGAGCCCACTGGAAGACAAAGTGTGGCAGACTCCAGCCCAGGAGGTTGCCCAGTGTGTCCGGACTGGTCAAGCGCAGAGCGAGTGGTGTCTGCACAGCCCAGACCTAAGAGCAGACAAGCAGACTACACCAGAGAGAGCAAAAGCCCCAGCCTGCAGACTTACGGAGGACAAATCACAGTCATCTATCGGATGGGTAGGATCATTGGAGTCAGGTAGGAGAGTTGGGCCCTCAGTGGAAAGAGCAGCTTCTCTGGCTGCATTCAGCCCCCAGCCTGGAAGTTTAGAAACTGCCTGCCTGTATAATACAGGGGCTGGAATGGCAAAGTAAATTCTAGCTGCTCAGATCCTCCCATCCCTCCTTCATGAAGCAGAAAACCCAAAGATAAGTCTCCCACACAGATTGAAATCCCAAGTTAATGGAAATAGCCCCAGGCTTGAGAGTCTCCAAGAAGGGGTGTAACTGAGATAGCCAGGAGTCTGAAGAGAAGAGAGGGTGGGGTCCCAACAAGCCCCACCTCTCCTTACCAACAAAAGCCTACTTATAGTCCAGGGGTACAGAGGCAGAAATCTGAAGTGATCAGAGGCACCCATACCTACTCATCTACATCCCTCATTGACTTCCCTGACTTAGCCATAAACTAGCCACCCAGAGGTATTCAAAGTCAAGGATCAGGCCCTAAACTCATAGCCTGAGAAACTAAGAAACAGGAAGTCACAATGGGAAAAAAAGAAGCTGAGAAGGAGAAGGGGAAGGCAAGAAAGTCTATTCGAGCATACTATGCAGGGCAATAACAACAAAATACACAGGACAATATAACACCTGAGACCACAGAAGGAAACATGATCTGGTCTCAAGCCCAAATAGCATTCCTGGAGGAGCTTAAGAAAAATTTTAAAGACCAAATCAGGGAGGCAGTGACCAACTTGGAAAAACGTCTCAGTAAAGTAATTGGAGAAAATACCTCCCTAAAAAAGGAACTTCAAAAAATAACTGAAGACTGTAATTCGATAAAAATTAGAAACGATCAAATTGAAGCTCAGAACTCTATGATGCAGCAAGAGTCAATCAAACAAAACAAGACGATCGAAAAATTGCAAGAAAATGTAAAATATATCACTGGAAAAATAACTGACCTAGAGAACAGATCCAGGAGAGACAACCTAAGAATTATTGGTCTACTAGAAAGCCATGATGAAAAAATCAGCCTAGACAACATCCTCAAAGAGATTGTCAAAGAAAACTGTCCTGAGGTCCTGGAATCAGAAGATAAAATAGCTATCGACAGAATTCACCAGACTCCTTCTCAAAGAGATCCCAAACTGAAAACTCCGAGAAATATAGTAGCCAAATTCCAGAATTACAAGATTAAAGAAAAAATTCTACAAGCAGCCAAAAAGAAACAATTCAAATATCGAGGAACTACAGTTAGTATCACACAGGACCTAGCAGCTTCTACATTAAAAGAGCGGAGGGACTGGAATTTGATATTTCATAGGGCAAGAGAGCTAGGACTACAACCAAGGATTAACTACCCGGCAAAACTGAGCATAATCTTCCAGGCAAGGAGATGGTTGTTTAATGCAATAAGGGACTTCAAGATGATCCTGATGAAAAAGCCAGAGCTCAATGGAAAATTTGATCTCCAATTACAAGACTCAAGAAAGACATGAAAAGGTAAACAAGAGAAACACAGACTCACACATGCATAAGTGCACACACCCACACCGACAAACACATGCTCATCACTAGGGATGCAACAAGAGCAAAATGTTCACATCCCTATATGTGGAGCTGATAACTGTCAATATTCAAAATCTTTATGATTATCATGACCTTCAAAAGGGTTATACTTAGATAGAGGATGTGGGTATGAATACACACACACACACACACACACAAAACTATTAAGGGGATCAAAGAGACTGTAATGGGAAAAAGGAAAGGATTAGATAGGAAAAGGTAAAATATGCCATATGAAGAGACATTAAAACACACTATAGAAGAGGGGAAAGTAAGAGGGAGAGGAACTTCATTTAAACACTATTCTCACTGGTTCTGGTTCAAAGAGGGATCAACTTAAATCAGTGAAGTTTAAGATTTTAATGTGAATAGACACATAAATTCATTAAATAGAGGAAAAGGAGGGAGGGAGAGGAGCAATGTTTGAAATTTACTCTCATTGGTTTGGAATCAAACGGGGAGTAATTCACTCTGATAAGTGTAAAAACTTATAGCATCCTATAGAAAGCAGAAGGGTAAGGGGGGGTGGTGAAAAAGAGGAGACTAAAGGGGGCTTATAAGGGAGGGAAACAGTAGTAAGGGGAGAGGGTAGGTAAAGAAGAGGGATCACTGGGTAGGAACACTGAGGGAGGGGGTGGTCAAAAGGGAAAACTTCAAGGAGGGGAAGGGAGAAGGAAGAAACCAAAACATAAACAGGGGAGGGAATAGGATGGAAGGGAAGAGACAGATAGTCATCATTACTGTGAATGTGAATGGGATGAACTCTCCCATAAAACAGAGGCGGATAGCAGAATGGATTAAAAAACATAATCCTACAATATGCTGTCTACAAGAAACACATTTGAAACAAAGGGATACCCACAGGGTAAGGGTAAAAGGTTGGAGTAAAATTTATTATGCCTCAGCTAAAGTAAAAAAGCAGGGGTAGCAATACTTATCTCAGATAAAGCAAAAGCAAAAATAGATCTAATTAAAAGAGATAAGGAAGGAAACTATATCCTACTAAAAGGCACCATCGAGAATGAAGCAATATCATTACTTAATACATATGCACCAAGTGGTATAGCATCCAAATTCCTAGAGGAGAAGTTAAAGGAATTAGAGGAAGAAATAGATAGCAAAACTATACTAGTGGGGGACCTTAATCTCCCCCTCTCTGAACTCGATAAATCTAACCTCAAAATAAACAAGAAAGAAGTTAAGGAGGTGAATAGAATCTTAGAGACTAGATATGATGGATCTCTGGAGAAAACTGAATGGGGATAAAAAGGAATTTACTTTCTTCTCAGCAGTGCATGGTACATACTCAAAAATAGACCATGTACTAGGGCATAAAAACCTCACAATCCAGTGCAGAAAGGCAGAAATATTAAGTATATCATTCTCAGATCATGATGCAATAAAAATTATATGCAATAAAGGGCCATGGAAAGACAGACTAAAAAGTAATTGGAAATTAAACAATTTAATCCTAAAATATTGGTGGGTAAAACAAAAAATTATAGAAACAATCAATAATTTCATTCAAGAGAATGATAATAATGAAACAACATACCAAAATTTGTGGGATGCACTAAAGGCAGTTCTCAGGGGAAGTTTTTTTATCCCTGAGTGCATACTTAATTAAATCAGAGAGAAGGGAGGCCAATGAATTGGACATGCAATTGAAGAAGCTAGAAAAAGAACAAATTGAAAATCCCCAATTTAGTACTAAATTAGAAATATTGAAAACCAAAGGTGAGATTAATAAAATTGAAATTAAGAAAACCACTGAAATAATAAATAAAACTAAGAGCTGGTTTTTTGGAAAAATCAACAAAATTGATAGACCCTTAGTCAATAAGATAAAAACAAAAGAAAGAAGAAAACCAAATTATGAGTATCAAAAATAAAAAGGGTGAATCTACCTCCAATGAAGAGGAAAGCAAAAAAATAATGAGGAATTATTTTTCCCAATTGTATGCACATAAATATGACAATCTTAGTGAAGTGGATGAATATTTACAAAATCACAAGTTGCCCAGATTAACTGAAGAGGAAGTGAATTACCTAAATAACCCCATGTCAGAAAAAGAAATCAAACAAGCCATCAATGAATTGCCTAGGAAAAAATCTCCAGGGCCAGATGGGTTCACTAGTGAATTCTATCAAACATTTATAGAACAATTGATTCCAATACTCTACAAACTATTTGGGAAAGTTAGTGAAGAAGGAATCCTACCAAACTCTTTCTATGACACAAATATGGTACTGATTCCTAAATCAGGAAGAGATAAAACAGAGAAAGAAAATTATAGACCAATTTCCCTCATGAATTTAGACGCAAAAATTTTAAATAAAATATTAGCCAAAAGACTCCAACAACTTATCACAAAAATAATACACTCTGATCAGGTAGGATTCATTCCAGGAATGCAAGCATGGTTTAATATTAGGAAAACCATCAGTATAATTGAGCACATCAACAATAAAACTAGCAGAAACCACATGATTATCTCAATAGATGCAGAAAAGGCTTTTGACAAAGTACAACACCCATTCCTACTAAAAACACTACAAAGTATAGGAATAAATGGAGCCTTCCTTAAAATAGTTGGTAGCATCTATTTAAAACCATCAGCAGGTATTATATGCAATGGGGATAAACTAGAAGCCTTTCCAATAAGATCAGGAGTGAAACAAGGGTGTCCACTATCACCCCTCTTATTCAATCTGGTACTAGAAACACTAGCTGTAGCAATTAGAGAAGAAAAAGAAATCAAAGGAATCAAATTAGGTAAAGAAGTGACCAAGCTATCACTTATCACAGAGGATATGATGATATACTTAGAGAATCCTAGAGAATCAAGTAAAAAGCCACTAGAGAAAATAAATAAATTTGGCAAAGTTGCAGGATATAAAATAAACCCACATAAATACTCAGCATTCCTGTACATCTCTAATGAAACTCAACAGCAAGAGATAGAAAGAGAAAACCCATTTAAAGTCACTGTAGACATTATAAAATATTTGGGAATCTACTTGCCAAAACAAACCCAGAATCTATATGAGCACAACTACAAAACACTTCTCACACAAATAAAAGCAGATCTAATAGTTGGAAAAATATCAATTGCTCATGGCTGGGTCGAGCTAATATCATAAAATTGACAATTTTACCCAAACTAAACTATATATTTAGTGCCATACTAATCAATTTACCAAAAAACTACTTTGTAGAGTTAGACAAAATAATAACAAAATTTATTTGGAAAAACAAATGGTCTAGAATATTAAGGGAATTAATGAAAATAAACACTAGGGAAGGTGGACTAGCTATGCCAGATCTTAATCTGTATTATACAGCAGCAGTCATCAAAACTGTTTGGTACTGGCAGAGGTGTAGAGTAGTGGATCAATGGAATAGATTAGGTGCAGGAGACCCAGCAGTTAATGAATATAGCAATCTATTGTTCGATAAACCCAAAGACCCCAGTTTTGGGGATAAGAATGCACTATTTGACAAAAACTGCTGGGAAAACTGGAATACAGTATGGCAGAAACTGGGCATAGACCATTATCTAACACCATATACCAAAATCAAGTCCAAATGGGTGCATGATCTAGGTGTAAAGGATGACACTGTAAGCAATTTGGGAAAGCAAGGAATAGTTTACCTGACAGATCTGTGGAGAGGGGAAGACTTTAGAACCAAACAAGAATTAGAGAGCATTATAAAATGCAAAATGGATAATTTTGATTACATTAAATTGAAAAGCTCTGTACAAACAAAGCCAATGCAACCAAGATCAAGAGGGAGGTGGGAAATTGGGAAAGAATTTTTACAACTTGTGTCTCTGATAAAGGACTCATCTCTAAAATTTATAGAGAATTGAGCCAAATCTCTATGAATACAAGTCATTCCCCAATTGATAAATGGTCAAAGAATATGAACAGGAAGTTTTCAGAGAAAGAAATTAAAGATGTGTATAAGCATATGAAGAAATGCTCTAAATCACTATTAATTAGAGAAATGCAAATCAAAACAACTCTGAGATACCACATCCCTCCAGTCAGATTGGCTAAGATGACAAAACAGGAAAGTGACAAATGCTGGAGAGGATGAGGACAAATTGGAACACTAATACATTGCTGGTGGAGTTGTGAACTTATCCAACCATTCTGGAGACCAATCTGGAATTATGCCCAAAGGATTATAAATAATATCATACCCTTTGACCCAACAATACCACTTCTAGGGTTATATCCCAAAGAGATCATACAAGTGGGAAGAAGACCCATATGTACAAAAGTATTTTTAGCAGCCCTTTTTGTGGTTGCAAAGAATTGGAAACTAAAGGGGTGCCCATCAATTGGGCAATGGCTAAACAAGTTGTGGTATATGAATGCAATGGAATATTATTGTGCTATAAGAAACAAGGAGGTGACGGATTTCATAATTACCTGGAGAGACTTATACAAACTAATGCTGAGCGAGAAGAGTAGAATCAGAAGAAATCTGTATACAATCACAGACATACCATATCTGTGATGACCACCTATGACAGACTGGAGTCTTTTCAGCAATGCAATGATATAACTTAATCCTGAAAGACTCAAGAAAGTGAGAAATGTGCCATCCAGAGATATAACTAGAAAGAACTGAGCCTGAATCCTGATGGAAGCAAACTAAATGATCTTGTTCTTTTCATTGTTTGGTTTTATTTCTTCCTTACCATCTTTCATCCCACTTAGTACAATACGCCTTTGTAACTGGAATAATGTCTAAAATGAATGCATTTGCAGATCGTATACTGGAATATATGCTTTCATGTGGGGAGGGGAGAGGAAAGTAAAGGAAATTTGAAAATCAAGGAACTATGGAATTGAATCTTGTTAACTGAAACTAAACTAATAAATTAATTAAAAAAAAAAAAGAATTCACTGTAAATCCAACTGGCCGTGACATATTTTTCGTTTTTTTTAAATGTTTTATTAACTTCTGATTTACATCATTCATTTCCACCAGATTTTGAGTTACAATTTTTCCCCATTTTTCCACTATCCACCACCCCCGAATAGCAGTCACACAGGATATCCCCTCCTACAATCTGCTCTCTCCCATATCTTCTCCCATACCCCCTTCTACTTTTCCAGTAGGGTGTGGAGAATCTCCATGCCCCATTGCCTGTACATCTTATTTCCCAGTTATATGTAAAACAGTATTAATAATAGTATTTATATATTTTTAAACATTTGATTTTAAAACTTCAAATTCCAGATTCATTCCCTTCCTCCTTTGTCACCCACCCTTACTGGGATGATAAGCAATTCAGTATGTGCTTTACATGTGTAGCTATGCAAAACATTACTATAATAGATATATTGTAAAAGACTGACTATATTTCCCCCCCGCCTATCCCACCCCCCATCTGGTCCATTCCTTACTTTGATCCTGTCCCTTTTCAAAAGTGGTTGCTTCCAACCTGCCCCCTCACCAGCCTGCCCTACCTTCCATCATCCCTACTCTAATCACCTTCATCCCTAATCTCCTGTAGGGTGAGATATGCTATTTAGTATGTATGTCATTCTCTCCCTGAGCCAAATTCAATGAGAATAAGGTTTTGCCTTTTGCCTTCCTATTCTTCCCTTCCATTGTAACCATTTTCCTTGCCTCTTCTATATGAGATAGTTTACCACAATCTGTCTCACCCCATCTCCTCTCATTATATCACACTCTCATCTCTTAATTTCACCTTTTAAGTATAATCCCTTCCTATTAAATTCGATCTGTGCCCTCTATCTATGTATACCTGTAAATATATATATATATATATATATATATATATATATATATATATATATATATATACACATATTCACATAGGTATTCATATGCCCATATACTCTTCTTCAACTATTTTCATACTAAGAAAAGTTTCCTCAGTTACAATTATCATTTTTTCATGTAGGAATGTAAATAGTTCAATTTTGATAAGTTCAATATGATTTCTTTTCCCTGTTTACCTTCTCAAGCTTCTCTTGCTTCTTGTATCTGAATGTCAAATTTTCTATTCAATGCTGCTTTTTTGTTTCCTCAAGAATGCTTGAAAGTCTTCTATTCCACTGAAGGATCATATTTTCCCCTGAAACAAGATACTCAGTTTTGCTGGGTAGGTGATTCTTGGTTTTAATCCCAGCTCATTTGCCCTCCAGAATATCATATTCCAAGCCCTTCCATCCCTCAGTGGAGAAGCTGTCAGATACTGTGCTATCCGGATTGTGCTTCTGCAGTATTCAAATTGTTTCTTCCTGGGTGGTTGTAATATTTTCTTCTTGATATGGGAATTCTGGAACCTGGCTATAATATTCCTAGGAGTTAGGAGTGGAGTCAAGATGGTGGAATAGAAACAGGACTTTGCCAGGGTTCTAGCTTCCACATTAACCAATCCATGTAAAAGTGGACTATGAACATACTTTGCCATTACACAACCCACAAAATGACACACAGAAGCTAACCTCCAACTGAGGACAGCCCAGCAGCCCAGCAGGGAGCAGCCAGCACAGTGCTCTGGGAACCAACCCCAAGCATGAGTGAGCCAGAGGTTTTTGCCACATTTTGTGCCTGACCAGCAGCAGGTTAGAAGGACTTCAGAAGACCAGAAGCTGTGGCTGTTTCTAGAATTATCAATACATAGATGCTAAGGACAAAGTTAGAGGTCAGTGCAGTATGAACTTAGGGACCCAGTAATTGGGAGCAGGTCAGCAGCTTCCCCCAGGAAGAGAAGACACTGAGGAACCCCATAACTGCTGCCACATTGAAGCTTCAGCTCCTGGGCTGCAGACTGTAGGGGGACCCAGTGACCAATCTAGGTGGGGGGTAATCACTCTTGCTTTAACATTCTTGGATTGTGGTGTAGGGTGAAAGACTTGGGGTATGTGACCAGATTACCAGAGAGTGTGGAGGCTTAAGAGAGGGCACCCAACTAATGCCTCTGGCAGCTGAGAAAACCCCAGTGTTTGGGACAGAAGCTCGCCTGTCTGGTGGCAGAGTCCTACTGTGGCAACAAGCCCAAAGTCAAGTAATTGAGGGGCAGCAAGACCAAGCAAAGGGAACAAAATAAACAGAAAAATTCAACATTAGACTCCTATTTTGGGGGTAAAGAGGATTCGAAGCATGGAACAGAAGGAGGAATGGGAGGTCAGAACTTCTGTAGAAAATTTTTAAATAAAAATATGAACTAGTTACAGGCCATAGAAGACATGAAGAAGCAGATAGGTAAAGTGGAGGAAAAATTGGGAAGAGAAATGAAAATGATGCAAAAAAAATTATGCAAGAGTCAACAGCCTGATTGAGGAAAATAATGCCCTAAAGAATAGACTAACTCAAATGACAAAAGAGCCTCAAAAAGGCAATGGGGAGAGGGATGCCTTAAAAAGCTGAATTTGTCAGATTGAAGAAGGGTCTCAAAGGCTTACTGAGGAGAATCTTTCCTTCAGATTTAGAATGGAACAAAGGGAAGCTAGTGACTTTATGAGAAATCAAGATGCTGTTAAACAGATCCAAACACATGAAAGAATAGAAGGTAATGTGAAATATCTCATGGGAAAAACACTGACCTGGAAAATAGATCCTCCAGATAAAATTTTAAAATTATTGGACTACCTGAAAGTCATGATCAAAAAAGAACCTAGAAATCATCCTCCAATAAATTCTCAAGGAAAACTGCCCTGAAACTTTAGAACCAGAACGCAAAATAGAGGTCAAAAGAATCCACCAATCACCTTCTGAAAGAGATTGCAAAATGAAAACTCCTAGGAATATTATAGCCAGATTCCAGAATTTCCAAATCATGGAGAGAATATCACAAGCAGCCAGGAAGAAACAATTTGAATATTGTGGAAACAAAATCAGGATAGCACAGGATATGTCAGCTTCTAAACTGAGGGATCAAAGGTCCTGAAATATGATATTCCTCAGGTCAAAGGACCTGGAATTAAAACCAATAATCAACTACCCAGAAGAACTGAGTATCATGTTTCAGGGGGAAATATGGTCATTCAGTGGATTAGAGGACTTTCAAGCATTCCTGAAGAAAAAAAAAAAAAGAAAAGAGTAGAAAATTTCACATTCAGATAGAAGAAGCAAGAAAAGCATGAGAAGGTATACTGGGAAAAGAAATCATAAAGAAATTATCAAAGTTGAACTATTTATATTCCTACATGGAAAAACAATAATTGTAACTGAGGAAGTTTTTCTCAGTATGAAAATAGTTGGTTATATTGTGAAAGACTAACTATATTTCCCTCCACACTACTCTGTCACCAATTTATTCTATTTTCTCCTTTGACCATTCCCCTCTGTACCTTTTCAAAAATGTTTGCTTCTAAGTATCCTCTCCACCTATCTGCCATCCCTTCTGTCATCCCCCCATTATCCCCTTGCCCCCTACTTTCCTTTAAGGTAGGATATCCAATTGAGTGTGTATGCTATTGCCTCCTCAAGACAAATCTAATGAGAGAAAGGTTGATTCATTCTCTTTCACCTTCATCCTCTTCTCCTCCATTGAAACGGTTTTCTCTTGCCTCTTTTATGTTATATAATTTATCCTATTCTATCTCTACCTTTCTCCTTCTCACAATATACTCCTCCCTCACCTCTTAATTTTATTTTTTGGATACCATCCCTTCATATTCAACCCATACTCTGCCCTCCAACTATGTATACATGTACACACATACAAACATATATATATTTCTATGTACACACACACACACACACACACACACACACACACACACACACACACACACATATATATATATATTCCTTCAACTATCCTTGTAAAGAAAACTCTGATGGGTTATAATTATCATTTATCTATGTCAGAGTATAAATAGTACAACTTTAACAAGTTCCTCATGACTTCTTTTTCCTGTCTACCATCTCAGGATTCTCTTTCTTCTTGTATTTGAAAGTCAAATTTTCAGTTCAGCAATGGTTTTTTCATCAAGAATTCTTGAAAATC
Source organism: Gymnobelideus leadbeateri (assembly GCA_011680675.1). Lineage (NCBI taxonomy): Eukaryota > Metazoa > Chordata > Mammalia > Diprotodontia > Petauridae > Gymnobelideus > Gymnobelideus leadbeateri. The sequence goes on along the minus strand of WOXC01003758.1, from coordinate 7,792 downwards.
CTCTATTTCACTGAATTACCATATTTTCCCCTGAAGCATTATACTCAGTTTTGCTGGGGAGGTGATTCTCAGTTTTAATCCTAGCTCCATTGACCTCCAGAATATCAAATTCCAAGCCCTTCAACCCCTTAATATAGAAGCTGCTATATCTTGTGTTATCCTGACTGTGTTTCCACAATACATAAATTGTTTATTCCTGACTGCTTGTAATATTTTGTCCTTGACTTGGGAACTCTTGAATTTGGTATAATATTCCTTGGAGTTTTTGTTTTGGGATCTTTTTCAAGAAGTGATTGTTGAATTCTTTCAATTTCTATTTTGCCCTCTAATTCTACAATATCAGGGCAATTTTCCTTGAGAATCCCTTGAAAGATGATGTCTAGGCTCTTATTTTTTTTTCTTTTTTTAGGGGGGACAGCAGGGCAATTGGGGATAACGGTCTTGCCCAAGGTCACACAGCTAGGACATGTTAAGTGTCTGAAGCTAGATTTTATCTCAGGTCCTCCTGATTTCAGGGCTGGGTCTCTAATCAGTGCACCATCTAGCCACTCCTAGGCTCTTTTTTCATCATGGCTTTCAGGTGGGACAATAATTTTTAAATTGTCTCTCCTGGCTCTATTATCCAGGTCAGAGATATTTCACATTGTCTTCCCTTTTTTGATTTGTTTGGAATTGTTTTATAGCATCTTTTTTTTTCTCATAATGTCATTAGCTTCCATTTGTTCCAATTCAATTCTGAAGGAATAATTTCCTCCAGTGAGCTTTTGAAATTCCTTTTCCATCTGACCAGTTCTTCTTTTTAAGGCATTCTTCTCCTCACTGACTTTTTGGACCCCTTCTGCCATTTGAGTTAGTCTATTTTTTTTTAAAGCAATTGGGGTTAAGTAACTTGCTCAAGGTTACACGGCCATTCATTATTTATGTGTGGGTGCTCATTTTCTGAGGCCGGATTCGATATAAGGTCATCCCAACTCCGAGGCCAGCACTCTTACTCATTGCACCACCTAGCTGCCCCTGAGGTAGTCTAATTTTAAGCTATCATTTTCTTTAGTCAGGCTGTTGACTTATTTTTCATGATTTTCGTGCATCATTCTCACTTCTCTTTCCAGTTTTTCTTCTACTTCTCTTAGTTGATTTTCAAAATCCTTTATGAGCTCTTCCATGGTTTGTGACCAGTATATATTTTCCTTGGAAGCTTTTAATGCAGGAGTTTTGACTTTGCTGTCTTCTTCTGGTTCCATGTTTTGATCCTTGTTGTCTCCCCCCCAAATTTCTGTGATCTCATTTTGCTTCCTCTATATGCTCATCTTGCCAGCCAATTAATTTACTTTTGAGTTGTTTGCCATGATACAACTCTTTTTCAAGAGTTGAGAGAACTGTTTCCCAAATTACTGGGGTTTTTGCAGTTTTTGACAGAGCTATTGTCAGGGTTATGAGGAGGGTGCCCTCTCTACAGCCACCACAAAATCAGGCAAACTAGCTTTCCTCACCTCAGGAATACCACCCAAGTCTGTGACCCAAATACAAGCAGGTCAAACCAAGAGCTGTTATCATCTGAGTGCTCGCATTTTTACCCTAAGATCTGCAGGCAAGGATCTCTGGAGGAAGCCACATAGCAGCAGCTGCAGCCACTGTGCTGTCACATACCTCTCACCCCAGGAGCAGGGGCCATATTGCAGTCTTGTCTCACCCAGTTTCAGCAGAGTTCCCTTCTGACCTTTTACTTTCTCTTTGGAGTTTATTGGTTAAGAAGTCTGGAAACTGGGGGCAGAGCCAAAATGGCAGAGTAGAAACAGCATATCCAAGACTCTCTCCCCCCAGATTACCTCCAAACTATGTAAAGGGGACTCTGAACAACTTCTGGGGCCCCAGCACCCAAAGAAGGACATGGAATATGATATTCCAGAGGGCAAAAGAACTGGGACTGAACGCAAGGGTCACCTACCCAGCAAAAATGACTATTTTGTTTCAGGGGAAAATATGGTCATTCAGTGGAATAGAGGACTTTCAAGCATTCTTGAGGAACAAAAACAGAGTTGAATAGAAAATTTGACATCCAGACAAAAGAAACAAGAGACACCTGAGAAGATAATCAGGGAAAAGAAATCAAAAGGAACTAATCAAAGTTAACCTATTTACATTCCTACATGGAAAAACAATAACTGTAACTGATGAAACTTTTCTCAGTATGAAAATAATGGAAGAAGGGTATATGGTCACATGAATATATATGTGTATGTGTGTATATATATATTTATATATATATATATATGCATATATATATATATATATATATATATATATATGTTTACAGTTATACATGGATAGAGGGCATAGGTAGAATTTGTTGGGAAGGGATGATACCTAAGGGGTGAAATTATGAGGTGAGAGAGGAAAGTGGCAAGAGGAGACGGGGAGAGACAGGGTAGGGTAAACTATCTCATGTAGAAGAAGCAAGGGGAAGTGGCTGCTGGGGAGGGGTATAACAGGAAGGCAAAAAGGCAAAACCACATTCTCATTGAATTTGGTTCAGGGAGAGAATGACATACATACTAAATGGAATATCTCAACCTGCAGCAGAATAAGGGGAAGGGGGATGAGAGGTGGGATGATGGATGGGAGGGCACACTTTGGGGGGGGGGGAGGAGAGGTTATACCAACTATAGAAGAGGGACAGCATCAAGTAGGGAATGGACCAGGTGGGGGGTGGGATGGGTGGGAGGGAATGATAAGCAGCCTTGTACAATATATCTACTATGGTAATATTTTGCATAGCTAGACATGTACAACACATACTGAATTACTTATCTTCCCAGAGGGAATGGGTGACAAGGGAGGAAGGGAATGGATCTGAAATTCAAGGTCTTAAAATTAAATGTTTCATATATATATATTTATACACACACACACACACACACACACACACACTATTATTAATACTCTTTTGCATGTAATTTGGAGATAATATGTGCAGGCATTGGGGCACAGAGATTCACCTTGCTCTAATGGAAAAGTCCAAGGGGGCAAGAGAGAAGAAATGGGAGAGAGCAGGATGGAGGAAGCAATATCTTGTGGGACTGCTATTCTGGAAGGCTGGAAATACGGGGAAAAATTGTAATTCAAAATCTGGGGGTAATGAATGATGTAAAACAGGAGTTAATAAAGCATTTGTTTAAATTAAAAAAAATAAAAGACCCTGTCAAAAAAACATAAAAAATAAACAAAAAAACAAAAAACAAAGTCTGGAAACCACCACAGCTGCTGGTGATTCACTCCCCTGAATCTGCTCCAGTCTTTCTGGGCTGCGAGTCTGGGCTGGCATGGCTCACCTGGGACTGTGCTTGGCTCCCTGTCTGGTGCTCTAGACCCTACCTTTCTGCCTGCCAGCCTGCCTTCAATGAGAGATTTGTTTCTCTCTGTCACTTTGTGGGTTCTATAGATCTAATATTTGTTTAGAGTGATTTTTTACAGGTATTGGATGTGGTTGCAGCTGGACCTTAAGCAAGTTCCTGCTTTTACTCTATCATCTTGGCTCCACCCTTGATGCACTCATTCTTTAGGAGCAGAATATCTAATTTCCAATTAATTTTCAATCTACTTTTCCATGACCCTTTATTGCATGTAATTTTTATTGCATCATGATCTGAAAAGGATGAATTTAATATCTCTGCCTTTCTACTTTGCACTGTGAGGAATTTTTATGTTCAAAAACATGTTCAGTTTTTATTTAGGTGCAAGATGTACTTTTCTTCTTTATCTCTTTTAATTAGGTGATTTATTTTTGTTTTTCCTTGTGTGAAATCAGAATTGCTACTCCTGCTTTTTTATTACCTCAGCTGAAGTATAATACATTCTTCTCCAGTCTTTTTTACTTTACTCTTTATCTATCTGCTTCAACCATGTTTCTTGTAAACAACTTGTAGGTTTCTGTTTTTTAATCCACTGTGCTATCCAATTTTATTTTATTTGAGAGTTCATCCCACTCATATTAACAGTTATGATCACTAACTCAATCTTTCACTCCATCCTATTCCCCTGCCTCCTGTTTATACTCTTCTCTGTCCTTTTACCCTTTCCCTCCTTAATGTTTTGCTTCTGATCACCACCTCCTTCAATCTGCCCTCCTTTCTATCACCCTTCCCTTCTCTTGTCTTTATCTCCTACTACTTCTTCCCCCTCTTCTTCCCTGCCTTCTATCCACCCCATCCATTTTCTTTCCCCTTTCTCCTCTTATTTCCCTATAAAGAAAGATAGATTTCTATAACCAACTGAATGTGTATGCTATTCCTTCTTTGTGCCAAATACAATGAGAATAACGTTCTAATAAGACCCACTCCCTCCTTTCTTACTATCTACTGTAATAGGTCTTTACACCTCTTCCTTTGATTTAATTTACCCTATTCTGCATCCTCCTTTCCCTTTTTCCCAGTAAAATCCTTTTTTATGCTTTGATTATTTTTAAAATTACATCAAAATCAACTTAAACCTACACCCGCTGTCTATGTATAACCTTTCTAAATGTTGCAATAAAGATAAAATTCTCAAGAGTTACAAATGTTGTCTTTGCATGCACAGTTTAACTTTATTGAATAACATTTTTTCCCTTTCTGTTTACCTCTTCATGCTTCCACTGAGTTTTGTATTTGAAGATCAAATTTTCTGTTCAGCTCTGTCTTTTTTTTTCATCAAGAATGATTGAAAGTCCCCTATTTCATTGAATGTATATCTTTTCTGCTGAAAACTTATGCTCAGTTTTACTGGGTAATTGATCCTTGGTTGTTATCCAAATTCCTTTGCCTTCAAGAATATCATATTCTGGGGCGGAGCCAAGATGGCGGAGTAGAAACAGCTCCTCCAAGCCTCTCTGCCCCCAGATTCTCCACAAACTATGTAAAAAAGGACTCTGAAAGACTTCTGGAGCCCCAGCACCCACAGAACGACACAGAGAAGCTAACCTCCCGCTGAGGACAGCCCAGCACCCTGCAGGAAGGACCAGCGCAGTGGTCTGGGAGCCGGCAGCGCTCAGAGCGCAGGAGCCGAGCCAAGCCCAGGTCCACGTGAGCCGAGGTTTTAGCCCCAAGGCGGCAGGGCCAGCAGCCAGCTGGAGGAACCCCAGAACACCAGGAACTGGGGAGATTCCAGAATTATCAACATAGACTTGCCTAGGACAAAGTAAGAGGTTAGTGTCCTATGGACTTTGGGACCTGTATTTGGGGAATGCGTCAGCTCCCTCCCCTGGGGGCTAGAAGCCACTGAAGAGACACGCCATTTTGTAGTTTTCAGAGGCATTTCCGGCTCCCAGCCTACAAATCGTGGGGAGATCCAGCGATCAGTCTCAGAGGGTAATCGCTCTTGCTTTAACCTCCCTGGATCTGGATTGTTATCTAGGGTGGAAGTTGTGGGTGGGTTTACAACTTGCCAGAAACGGAAGTTGCCCCCCACACATTCAGGACGAAAATTCCTCTATCTGGCCTTAAAGCCATAGTGTGGCAACAAGCCCAAAAGTCAAGCAATTAAGTGGCAACATGCCAAGGCAAAGGAAACAGAAAAATGCAACCCTAGACTCCTATTTTGGGGGCATAGAGCGGGAAAAGGACTGTGAGGTCAGAAGTCCTGCTCCAAAAGCCCCAGGGGAAAACATGAGCGGGTTGCAGGCCATAGAGGACCTTAAGAAGGACTTTAAAAATCAAATAAGAGAAGTGGAGGAAAAATTAGAAAGAGAAATGAGAAGGATGCAGGAAAAGTATGAAATGAGGGTCAACAGCCTGACTGAGGAAAACAACACCTTAAAAAATAGACTAACTCAAATGGCAAAGGAGGCCCAAAAGGGCAATGAGGAGAAGAATGCCTTAAAAAGTCGAATCTGCCAGATGGAAAAAGAATCTCAAAAGTTCACTGAGGAGATTCATTCCTTCAGAGTTAGACTGGAGCAAATGGAAGCTAGTGACTTTATGAGAAATCAAGATGCTGTTAAGCAGATCCAAACAAATGAAAGATTAGAAGGCAATGTGAAATATCTCATGGGAAAAACCACTGACCTGGAAAATAGATCCAGGAGAGACAATTTAAAAATTATTGGACTACCTGAAAGCCATGATCAAGGAAAGAACCTAGAAATCACCCTTCAAGAAATTCTCAAGGAAAACTGCCCTGATGTTTTAGATCCAGAGGGCAAAATAGAGGTTGAAAGAATCCACAGATCACCTCCTGAAAAAGATCCCAAAAAGAAAACTCCCAGAAATATTATAGCCAGGTTCCAGAATCCCCAGATCAAGGAGAAAATACTCCAAGCGGCCAGGAAGAAACAATTTCAATATTGTGGAACACAATCAGAATAGCCCAGGACCTGGCAGCTTCTACACTGAGGGATCGAAGGGCATGGAATATGATATTCCAGAGGCAAAAGAACTGAGAATGAACCCAAGGGTCACCTACCCAGCAAAACTGAGTATTTTGTTTCAGGGGAAAATATGGTCATTCAGTGGAATAGAGGACTTTCAAGCATTCTTGAGGAAAAAACCAGAGTTGAATAGAAAATTTGACATCCAGACGTAAGAAGTAAGAGATGCCTGAGAAGGTAATCAGGGAAAAGAAATCAAAAGGAACTTATCAAAGTTGAACTATTTACATTCCTATATGGAAAAGCAATATCTGTAACTGATGATATCTTTCTCACTATGAAAATAATAGAAGAAGGGGGTGTGGTCATATGAATACATATGTGAATGTGTGTGTGTATATGGTTACAGTTATATATGGATAGAGGGCATAAGTTGAATTTGTTGGGAAGGGAGAATACTCAAGGGATGAAATTATGAGGTGAGAGAGGAAAGTGGCAAGAGGAGATGGGAGAGACAGGGTAGGGTAAACTATCCCATGTAGAAGAAGCAAGGGGAAGTGGTTGCAAAGGAGGGGGAGAATAAGGAAGGCTAAAAAGACAAAACCACATTCCCATTGAATTTGGTTCAGGGAGAAAATGACATACATACTAAATGGGATATCTCAACCTGCAGCAGGATAGGGGAAGGGGGATGAGAGGAGGGATGATGGATGGGAGGGCATCCTTGGGGGGAGGGGAGGTTGGAAGTACCCACTATAGAAGAGGGAAAGGATCATGTAGGGAATGGACCAGGTGGGGGATGGGATGAGTGGGAGGGAATTATAAGCAGCCTTGTACAATATATCTACTATGATAATGTTTTGCATAGCTAGACATGTACAACATACACTGAATTACTTATATCCCAAGAAGGAATGGGTGACAAGGGAGGAAGGAAATGGATCTGAAATTCAAGGTCGTAACATTAAATGTTTCAAATATATATTATTAATACTCTTTTGCCTATAATTGGGAGATAAGATGTGCAGGCATTGGGACACAAAGATTCATCTTCCTCTAATGGAAAAGTTGATGGGGGTATGGGAGAAGGTATGGGAGAGAGCAGATTGGAGGAAGAGATATCTTGTGGGACTGCTATTCTGGGAGGTTGGGTAGGGGAATAATGGGGGGAAAATGATTGTAACTCAAAATCTGGCGGAAATGAATGATGTAAAACAGAAGTTAATAAAGTATTTGTTTAAAAAAAATTATAATTATAAAAAAATATATAAATATAAGAATATCATATTCTGAGCCCTCTGATCCTTTAATGTAGAAGATGCTTATTCCTACATAATCCTGACTGTAGTACCATGATATTTACATTGTTTCTTTCTGACTGCTTACAGTATTTTCTCTTTGACCTGATAATTCAGTAATGTGGTTAAAATATTTCTTGGAGTTTGCTTTTTG